>JASAMY010002056.1:0-25521 GCA_030248085.1 Paralinhomoeus sp. GSCO2_6 | reverse complement strand
GCAAACATACGGGTTCGAAGTTCGACTTGGAGGCCAGAAGCCTTTGCGCCAGACGAGCAAGTTCATAAACGCGAGTGATAAGATAGCGCATAGCCGTACTTCACTCCTGCGTATGACCCATAAATATGCGTCAAACCGTGTGCATGGAAAGTGGTGTGGAACGGCGGTTTCAGTTTGAGTCTGTTGTTGAACTTAAAAAATTGTGTTCGTCACAAATACGGGCACAACGTGATACAGGGAACTGAACAAGCGCATCGATGTTACCTGCATACCTACTGTACGTACTTCGTTCGAAACTACCTACTTGTCTTTTGCCAGTTCCTCTTCTACCTTGTTCTCAATGGCCTCGAATTCGTCAAGATCCACCTAAAGTGAGGGAGCGCTTCATTTTCTGAGTTTTCTGAGCAGACTGAGGGATTCAGCAGTACCTCGGTTGCGAGTTTCGTGAACCGGTCATTGGTCTCGGTTTTACCAAAGTCCTCCAAGTGTTTCTGTCGATAGGCAAGCAGCGTCTCCAGTTGACCTTTGTGCTTCTGCGCGATCTCCAGTGCTCTGACAGAAAGCGTTTGACACGTGGATGTGAGAGCTTTCGGTCGAGCAACTTCGCTCACTGCATCATGATGGACACATACCGTAAATCCTCTAATAGCGCCACGCCCCAAGGCACTATAAGTTGTGCTTCAAGCTCCACTTACCCACGGGGGCACTACAGGAAGGGCAGTCGCATTTCCATTTCGCTTTACCGAGGCACTATAGTATAGGAATGGGAACAGCACTGCTGCTGGAAGATTTAGGTATTTGGACGTCAGTGACCGATTGCCTAATTTATCAACTAAACTTTGTTTGCATCTACCCTGTGTGCGTATTGCAGGTGATTGTGAAGACAATATAAGTGTCACCTGTCCCATCTGCAGAAGCGCACGTTGAGCATGAGCGCGCGCGTCACCCTGCCGGCCTGCACGAGGATGCTGTCGGCCTCCTGCACGTCGCCGCAGAATGCGGCCAACGCTGCCGCCCTCAGCTCCTGATTTCCAAGGCCCTTCGCCGCCGTCAGGTACTGGACCTTCTCCACCTGCGCACATTCCAATCACTCTGACAGCGGTGCGGACAAGAAAGAGCAACTGCTAGAGAACCTACCATATACACCGGATTTTCTACTGGCTAGGTGTTCGAAACGAAAGTGGACAGGGCGGGGCATTATTCGCCAAAGCCGGAGCCAGAATACGCAGTGCGGTATTTCAGTTGAGATAAAGGTGTTCGCAACACAATGTAAGGCCCGTGAAAAAAAAGAACGATGAACGCCACCTCGTCAAGAGCGGCATACGCCACCTCGGCGGCGTTGAGATTGCGCGCGCCCGCGGAGAGTGAGGCCAGGGCCGCCCACAGGCTCTCATCCTGAAGAGCAGGCCGCTTCACAAGAACCACGAGTCAGTCAGCACGCACCTTGACGTGTCGGCAGAGCTTTAGCGCTTGGTCCCACTTGCCCCTTTCGGCAAACGCGCAGAGCGCGCCGGGAAACGGTGGTATGCCTTTAGAAGGGAGCACAATTTGTTGCCGAATGGCATGTTACTCAGTCAGGTGTGGCGCAGTGCGTACCAACGACGACGCGTGAGCCGTCCAGGCGCTTGCAGCCGACCTGATTGCCCACGAAGTTCTGCAGCCGAAAGGACTTGCCCATCTCGCTGAAAGGGGTACTTCCTTTTTTTTGTGGAAAGTTCAAGTGCAAATTTTTGAGTGTCTTATTTCTTTGGAAGCAAACAGAAGCGTTTTGTTTTTGCGACTACTTACCATAATGGGTGTGTGGGTGGGCAGGCACGGGAAGTTACGGCAATGCCAGTTCCTTTACTGCCGCAAACGTTACGTGGTCGTTGCGCGGCCAAACGCAGCTTCACCTTAGTTCCCTCGTTACCATGGTCTTTGGTAGCAAGTCCTTGTCCACAAACGCTGCTGACGGATGGGTCCAGACGACCAACTTTGCGCCGGAGTCCTGCAGCGCAGCCAACATGTTTGTCTCGTCGTTGAACTCGATGTTCTGCACCATCGCACCTGAATATTCTCACCCCATTTTATTGTATAGCTCATTGCTATTATGTATGACTTGGTGAAATTTGGTGTACGCTTACAGGGGTAAAAAAACAAACAAAATCGCAGTTACTAATCAAACCACAGAAAAGTATTCACCGATTTTGGCGTGAACAATTCTGGAACCAAAGTTTTTGATTGAATAGAGAAACAGGTCGGCATTTTTGTCGACGACAGCCAGTCGTCGCTCCTGTATGGCGCCGCAACGGTCCACGGCCAGTTCCACAATTTCTTGCTGAACTAGTATCATTTTTTAAAATTTTTCAATCTTATATAAAAATTCACACAGCTCTCAGACCGTATGTTGGATTTTGCCGTCTCCAGCAGCTTTCCCGTTGTTGGGATCAACTAGATGCACCGTTTTCTCGTCTGAGTGGTCGCAGATGGCCACGACGTCGTTAGCTAGCGACACCTGAATATTCACATAAAATAGCTATGATATTGTAGGTTGATTGCTATTGCGAATTACAATCTGTCGAACCGTTTTGTCAGTCAACGACTCGGCGCGAAGACCGGGCACTTTTAGATTGGCCAATACTTTTCCATCATAAGTCAACGTGGTCAGGGATGAACCATCGATTAGCAGCAATAACCTTAAGTTGTCTTCTTGAAGCTACAGTCTATTCTATTAACAATAAGCATTCGAACTGCCGACTTTGATGCCAGTAGAATGAGCGACACGCTGCCTTCTTTGAGGTCGACAGCGTTGGGGGTGTTCCAATTCTTGGAGCTGAATGGTGTGTAATCTCTTTGCATTCTTTGTCGTTGGCGCAAGGCAGTAACGAAAGTTTGGAAAATTTTCTTTCACCTGTAGGTATGTCCTACACTCACGGAATGAGATTCTTGGAATTTCGGGTGTGTTGTCCCATGGAAAGGTACATATAGAAGGGCTAAACCAGTACCCCAAATGAAAAATTCTTCAAGTCCCTCACAGGTTTGTAGGCCACTTTATGCATTGGCCTCCCTAGTCCCTAGTGCTTGACTACGGGCCTGGCAAAACCTGAAGAGGCAGCACTGTGACGTGGTGGCGACGACGAGGTGGTGCCAGGCGAGCTTCATGTGCGTCACGCGGTCGCGCAGCTCCAGCAGCTCCGTGGAGCCGTCCTTGAAGTTGCGCACCTGGACGCTCTTGCGCTTCGTCTGCACCGCCTCCCAGTCGCGCCATTCCACGCGACTACAAGCGGGACGGTCATCGTCAAGAAGCGCGCGGAACGGATTGCTGCATCACGACGGTCAGCGGAGAACACGCCAGGGACGCACTTGTCAACGAGACTGGCGAAGAGGACGTGTCCAGCGGCGCAGGCGGCTGCCAGCTGCGTGCCGTCCGCCGACCAGCTGAGATTCAGCAGCGTGCCCGTGGGCGGCCGCTCCTGACAGTAGGACCACTGCAACTCGAAAACAAATGTGTCCGAAGCACAGCACAACGCTACCACAAGAAATGCTGTTCGCCTCACCCCAGCTCGGTCGCACAGTCTCAGCAGGTTGTAGGAGCCGATGGCGAAGAAGGCCCCGTCGGAGTTCCAGGCGACCGAGCTGATTGGGAATTCGTGAGCCGCCGAAGTGTAGAGAACGCGACCAAACGAGTCCCACACCTAGAATTGTTGGGAGTGTGCGTGCATGCACCCGTGCGTGTGTGGACCGCGGCCAGACCTTGTATCTGCAGTCCTCCGCGCCGGACACGATGAGTCCGTTGGCGGCACTCCAGTGAGCGCAGAGCACGACGCCGTCGTGCGCCCTCCACTGGACGGCTTTGACGTTTGCCTGGAGCGCCTTCTTCACCACGAGGCTCCTCTGCACGCTGTACAACACTCGGCTGCCGTCCCCAGACCAGCACCTAAGCAACACAATCGGACAACGCCCTACAACAAAAGTGAATGGGAAAAGCGAACCCAGAGTAGACGGGACTTGGATTGCTGGCCAGCGTCGAGCGCAGCATACCCGCCTTGGACCAGATCTTCACCGCGCCGTCCTCGCCGACTATTTTTTTTAATATTTAAAAGAACAAATACCAAGAAAGTAGAAATCTATAGTTTCATATCACCGGTCAGCAAACTGGCGCCGTCCGCGCTCCACTGCGCACCCAGAACGGCTCCTTTGTGAGCCTCGACAATTTTCTCCACTCTTCCCAATTTGCTAATCAAGTAGAACTTGCCTAAATGGTTCCGCCTACATGTAACCGTTTTGGTTGGGCGTAGAGGTCCACAAACCGTCTGCGGCCGTCAGAACAAAGCTTTCCGCCCCTCCCGCTCCTTTCTTGCCAGTGGGTCCACTCTTCGAGTAGATATGCAAGTTGGTCGGGTTCAGCCCACTGGGCAAAGTCCCCAGAGGCATCGCGTCTCCAGCATTTAGGTTCCATTTCAACAGCTTTTGATCGTCGCCGGCGCTGATCAACTCTTCTCCAGTGAACCAGCCTATGGATTTGAAATCCTTCGTAGCTGTTGTGTACCGCAATATATGGTATGGGTACCTATCGCCGTGACGGTGTCGGTGTGCTTGGGCTCGCGAGAGATCGAAAGCTTGATACGCATTCTTGGAGCAAGCAAATACTAACCAATCCAGATATTGTGTAGCTTTTAATGATTTGTGGTTGTTATGGAGACTCAGACAACGACAAAGTTCAGTCAGCCTTAGGCACAGTTTGAATGTCGCGCTCAGAATACCGTACCGTGTGACTAAGTGCATACTGTGAGAGGGAACTCTGAAAACAACAGAGTTTTGTCGGATCCCATAGCAGTAAAGTATTGCTACCAGTGGAAGACTCATATATTCTGCCATGAATGTTTTGTCCTTGTTTCAGTTCAAACTATCTGTTCAAAACCCCTGCATCCGTAAAGTTTTCTCAATGTTCGGTGTGTGTCTAGTTCAAACACACACGGGTGGTGCAGAGTGTCTGGGTCTTCCTATTGCAGCGGAGAAAAACATCTTTGTCGCTGTCTCAGTTGAGTAATCGGTCAATTTTTCAAGACGACGACCGTCTCAGCGGCGCACGCGTCGCGGCCCGGGCCGTCGGAAGCCGGGGCCGTTGGCGCCGAGGCCGTTAGGGCCTCCTTTCGCGGCCAGACCGCGGCAGCACGCCGCGAGGAGCGCCGTCGACGCCGCATGACCGTCATCGGCATCGCATCGCCGCCGAAGTCCGCCGCCGCCGGTGCCGTCGACGGCGCCGCCAACGGCCGCGGCCACGCCGCGCAAAAACCGCTGGAAATGGTACTGTAACAGTAACTGTAACTGTTGTACCCACGGCATGTGTCCGACTCAACCCAATCCTTATTCTTGTTTACCACGAGCGTTTTGTTTATGCATTTGCTGTGTTTCTGCACAACACACAAAAGAGTACAACGAATCACAAAACAGCTAGTTGTTTTCTGGCAATGCCTCTGCTGACACTGACAGTATTGAATCGAATGTGCTAAGGCGTCTTATCCTTGTAGGTTTTGGAGGAAGCCCAGTTCAGCGGTAGGTTACCACTGAAAGCGCGTGGACTGCGCGAATTCCCGAGTCAACTGGCTGCCAAGAGGGACCTCAGTGACACGATTTTCCTCGGTATGTTCAAAAGTTCTTTTCCTCAACTCAACTAGTCGTCGTAACACTGCAAAGTGCAAACAGGTGGAAAAGTACACATACAATGCAGACCAACACAAACATTGTCTGCTTTTAAAGTGCGCATTTGCTCAGCCATTCTTGTTTGTACTCGCTGAGGGGAACTACAACGCTTTCTCGTTTTGCCGATTTGTTTTTCTTGGCGCCAAGCCAACACCTTTACAAGATTACTCTTTTGCTAGGCAAACTGTGCTTTGCTTCGGTATGCATATATGCAGCCCAGCGTTCAATGTAGACGGCGAATCATTCACGCACGCTGCACAGTGTGCCTTTTTGCATTGGCGTTGCCACTGATGATTCACGTTGCTATATGCGTCATCATGGTGGCTTCCCTTCCTCCTATTTGAATTCCCAAGTTGCGCACTGCACCGCTTTGCATCTGCTGCTCTCTGCTGACGCACCCGCGAACACACACGCACGCACTCGTTGTATAATAGAAGCAGGTGTGAAGCGGGGAGTCGTCGTTAAAGGTTCGCTCCTCACCTGCCCAAAGTGGGACGAACGCGCGAACGCGCACGCACGCACTTGCCAGTTGTAGTATTATTCACCGTTGTACAATGTACATGAGGACAACGTACCCACCATCCAGGCAGGCCGCAGCGCGGCGTTTTGTTGTGCCGGCTGGCACCGGTACTGACAGAAACACATAAAGACGCGACGCGAGCGCGCGCTTCA
This sequence comes from Paralinhomoeus sp. GSCO2_6, assembly GCA_030248085.1. Lineage (NCBI taxonomy): Eukaryota > Metazoa > Nematoda > Chromadorea > Monhysterida > Linhomoeidae > Paralinhomoeus > Paralinhomoeus sp. GSCO2_6. The sequence goes on along the minus strand of JASAMY010002056.1, from coordinate 19,167 downwards.
CCCACCCACCCACTGGTGTTGACCGATTTGGCTTCGACCTGACAATACAAATGTGCGCGCCTGCTGTCCACTCTATGCTATGATCTCTGCGCGCTGAATGGGCAGGGCGCTGTGGGCGTACATCGACCTTTGTGTTGTGAGAGACGAGAGAGAGAGAGAGACCCAGCAGTTGCACTAAATACATTCGCAAAGCGCCACGCCACAACTTTGGCATATGGGTGGGCCCGCCGTGGGGCACCACAACCTGCTTTTCGTCAACCGGCTGTCAGATATTGATTTGCGGCCGCAGGCTGACGGCGGCCAGACGCTTGTGTTCGGGCATTCATCATGGGAGCGTCAATTTTTTTCGCAGCTAACCAACTGGTTTAGCTTGACGCGACTTCGCGCCTCCCACTCCTCGAGAGAAGAAATGTCGATGAGCACTGGTGTTGGCACGCGGCTTGTCGTCGTCGTCGCTCGCAATCCGACACCCGAACCCATGGCTGGCGCGAATCAATCATTGCCCAAAGGAGGGGGTGGGGGTGGTGGCGCTGGTGCTGGCTTTGGCCGGACGGGGCGCAATTTCCACTCTGGCTTGGTCGGGCCCGCTAGCCGCTTCCTCCTCAGCCGTGGCCGGTGCCGTTGTGCCAGCCCGGGCCGCGCTCTCTCTCTCTCTCTCAGCCCGGCCTGGTTTTTTCGACGGGCAGACACAAAGCAGGGACGGCGGTTGGGAAAAGGAAGCGCCCTGCGTGTCCCGAGCCACAGCCGATTCCATTGTGCTATTGGGCCCCACCCGACTGGGAATAATTGCTTGTCGATTCCCTATTCCGCCCACGGGTGGAGAAGCGGCTTGCGCGTCGTCTACCAGCCGGCCAAACGAACCCGACCCAGTCCTGGTAGGGCGGGATTTGAGTGGCCAGCGAAAACACGGTTCTCTTCTCATGGACAGGCCGCAGGCGGCGGGGTATTTTTGGGGACAGAGGCGCCAACCGCCGGGCAGACGAATTGAAAGGTCGCGCGCTGCGTCGGTGCCAAAATTGCGCGCGCGCCACCGAACACCCGCTGCTGGATACACGAAACGAAAACGATGGTTGGGGCGGCGCGAGACAGTCGAGCAGGGCGAGCGAGCGTTTCGCGCTTGCGCCTGCGACCGCAAACATTGGCTAGAGTGGGGGAATAGTCACCACACACGTGGGAAAACAGGCACACAACGCCCTGTACAGCGTTTGTGCAGCGCACGGAGGCGCACGCAACTGCTCTACCAACACGCACGCACGCACGCGCGGAACAAACGTTCGGTTCAGATCTCTCCGAGAACCGTCTCTTTGAGTTGCCGGGGGAAATCTGCGAGTTCTCCTACTTGGAGACGCTGCTGCTCTCCCGCAACTGCCTGCACGCGCTGCCACTGGGCGTGCAGCTGCTGCAGTCGTTGACCTTCTTGGATTTGAGGTGAACTAACCTATCACAAGAGCGTACCGTAGTAACCAGGTTTTTGATCTGGGGGGGGGGGGGGGTGTCACTAGAGGAAAATAGGTACTTTGGTTCAACAACTAGTCGAAGTTCACCGTAGTTGCCATTCTAATCCACAAGCGTTGCGTGTGCGTACGTCTGTTTTTTTTCTTGGGGGGGGAGAATGAAGACATTCAGGTAGGTCCATCTCACTCGGTAGCAAACGTCAGTGACGCACTCGCCTCGTAGGTGTGTTTGGTGCTGACGACGTGTGCACTGTTATTGTTTTCTTTTGTAGTCGTAACGAGCTGAGGGAGCTGCCGTCGGGCGTGTGCTCCATGCCGTTGGAGGTGCTGCTGCTGGGCGGCAACGCCATCGAGCAGCTGCCGCGCGGCCTCAAGCGCCTCTCCGCCACTCTCATGGAGCTCGTGAGCTAGGCTCCTTTCTGCTGCCTTTTTCTGGCACCAATTTGCATACAACGTTGCCCTTGCGTGTCACGTGAGTACATTGTATTTAGGACGTCTCGTGCAACTGCCTCTCCTACTTGCCAGCCGAGATGGGCGAACTGGCCGCGTTACGGGTTCTGAAGATGGCCGAGAACTTCCTAGTAGACATTACTCCACGTACGTACAGTCCGTTATTACTCGCACACAGACAAAGTTCTACGACAGTACGAACGACATTAAGGACGAACTCTTGCGCGTATGTACACGCACGGACGCGAGCCATACATGTAACGGGGGGGGGGGGGGGGGCCCCTCCCAGGTCAATAGTTCGCTCTCCCCAGCCCCCCCCCCCAACCTCCCCCCAGAATTTTTCGAAAGTTTTCCAACGTGTCTACAACTGTAAAAAGTAGCGTATTTTTCGTCTTTTTCAGCGTTTTTCACCCTAAAACAGCTAAATAACGCTGTTTATAACCTATTTTAACCTATTTTGACCAAAAGTGCCTATTTTGACACTATTTAGGTAGACTGTTTTACCCTCTGACACCCCCCCTCCCTTTTCAAATCTGCTTCTCCCCCCCCCCCCCCTACACCCCCAGAATGGTCTCCGACCCTCCCCCCACTTCAAAAACCCGGTTTTACGTGTATGACGCGAGCTCGAGTTGTAGTAGTAAATGGCGCTTTGTTGCAGTGTGTCGTCTGTGCCTGTCCTTCTTGGACGTCTCTTCTAACCGTCTCTCCTCGCTGCCCGTCGACCTGCGCGAGATGCGCACCCTAGAGACCCTCCTCGTCGACGCCAACCCCCTCGACGTGCCCCCCGCCAAGGTGCCCTTGTCTTTTTTTTTTGGACTGCAACCCGTGGCGTAGTAGCCAAGGAGGAAGAAGGAATGAATAGCCCAAAGCGCTGCATTCCAGATCGTGTCCAAGGGCCTGGTGCACGTGTTCAAGTGGCTCGAGATCGAGCACTGCCGCGGCTCTGGGCTGCTGAACGTCCGGCGCAGCAACTACCTGACGAACCAGCACTGCTTCCTCCTCGCCAACGGCTCTACCGGCGGCGGCGCGGCTTCCAGTGCCGCCCCTGGCGGTCAGCCTCTTGGCGCGGCGGCCGCGACGCTGGACTCTCAACGTCAGCGGCAACGTGCGCAACTTCCCAGCGCCAACTCCAACAAATTCACGCCCACGTAAGCTTAGATAGACACATTTTCGAATTGGGGCACACGGATTTTAAAGGTGTTTATTCGGGGGGGGGGGGGTGCGCTTTTTAGTTCGTTCGACCGCGTTTGTTCTTGACTCATTCTGGTCAAGAAGGCCTACCCAATGGCGTTCGTTTTAGCCGACGGCAGCGACGCCACGTAACGAGCGGGTTTGATATTCGTTGCTGCCAGTGTTCGGCGTGTAGCAGCCACAATTAGCAGTGGTCTGGCAATTGCGGGGGGGGGGGGGGGGTGGAGGGGAGGGGGCAATAGTGGGTGCCGCGCGCGCATAGCTCTCGCGTTTTGTCGCACACGTTAGCACGCGATAGCATTTGCTTAGTCTCTGCGTAGAGCTGGGAAGCGTTGACAAGACCCCGGGCTTAGTTTGTTGTCTGGCTTTTCGCTACACGACCAGCTCGAGCTGCCGTCGTCTCAAGCGTAAACCAAAAAGTATCCACAGCACCGATTGGTACCAATTTTGCCACGACCCTAATATTACAGACCAGCTTCTTTGCCCAGCGTTGGTGGGGGGTCTGGGGGACGTACCGCTCCTTTGTTCGCGGTGGCCCGCTCGCGGGGCTGCGCGCAACGCTCGTCTGTTGCAGGACGATGGACGACTACCGACGTCTGCAGGACCAGCAGCGGGCGAGGGCCTTGCACGCCGGCAACCGCTCCAGCGGCGCCGGCGCAACCGTCGTCCATCCCAGGGTGCCGCCCACGTCGGCGAGCAGGGCTCCCGGCGACTCGGGCTACGCGTCCGGCTGCAGCGACGTCTACAGGCTCTCCCAAGAGGTCCGTCCGCCTCCCCTCCCCAACCCCAGAACCCACCTGTTATGCTGTAACTGTTTTGTGTAGCTGCCCGGCTCGGCGCGCGGCGGCGGCCGGAGTCCCAACCAGACGGCGGACGACGACGAGGAGGTGACGCCGACCCCTTCGCCCGCAGTCGCCGCCGCGGCGGTCAAGAAGGTGTCCGCTCCGGCCGCCGTCATCGGTCGCCCTGCTCAGACAGCAGTTGTGGGAGCGGGCTCGCAGCCGACCGCAACGTCCCTGACTGGCGCGAAGGCGCCTCTCGCGTCGACGGAAGCGGCCGAACTGTCGGCCGCATCGTCGCCCGCACTCGGCAAGCGGCCCGTCGCCAACGGTATTGATGTCTGGAAATGCACACTCTAGTTGTTAGTGCACCATGTTTTGTGGAAATTAGTGCCATATTCAGTGACAAACGCGTGTCGTCCACTGCTCGCGCCCTTGCGTTGACTAGAAGTTGCCTCAGTAAAGAAGTGGGCACGCGAAATATACGTTGGTACCCATAGTTGTCTATTTAGACCAATAGAGCTTATCCAAAAGAGCTGCTGAAGTTGATTCACGAGAAAATGGCGCTTTCAGGACTCATCAAAGAGAAGTCGCCGCCGCAGGCGAAAAAGTCGACGACCGAGGTTGGTGGCGGTGGCGCAACAACGGCGGCTACGAGAAACGGCGCCCGGCCGCAAGCGCAGTCGAAGAGAAACATTTCCGAGCCGCTCATAGGAAAAGACGCGGCGGCGAAAGATGTTCACGCGACGCCGACACGGAAGAACACCAGCGACTCTACGGTGAGTCGAACTTGGAAAGATTGTAGAGTGTTGTAGAATCGTTGTGTTTTTGCTGCGTGTTTTACTTCGGCCGTCGCTCCATATTCAGCTGCGCCCCGCGCGCCCTTCGACGGCCGCGAATTCTTCGACGACGAAAGAACCGATGGCTCAGAAGAAGTCGAGTTCCAATCTGGGCGCCGCTGCAGCCGCCGCCGGAGGGTCCGCCTCGAGAAAACGACCAGAGAAGGCGCCGCCGCCACCGCCCACTGCAGCTACTGGCAACGCCGCGTCCTCTGGTGCGACACGAAACGGTTCAGTACTCGAACCCCATTCAGCACTTACCGGACTTATTCTGGCTGGACACTAGTAGCTAGCCTACCCTGATGCACGCATTCTCGAATGTCGACGACCGTTCTTCGTCAACGTTCGCCCGTATACGTACCTATTATAGTAAGTGCATTGCTAGGTGCAAGCAGTCGCAAGGGCAGCGGGGCGACGAGCGGCAGTACGCCACGAGGTTCCGTGTCGAAGAGCGGCTCCAAGGAGCTCCTCAACGGCGGTGGCACCGCTGCGCTGAGGAAGAGCTCGTCCCAGGAGTTCGCTCTCGACGCCATGAAACAGGTGCCTGCTTCGCTCTCCCACTGACACGGCACACGGGAACGCACGCACACACAGCTGTTGCTCTTTGCTGCAGCTGTTCCACAAGCGGCTGGGCGTTTCTCTGCCCGAGGAGAAGGCGGCGCTGGCCGACTGGCTGGCGGACGGCGTGCAGCTCTGCGCCCTCCTCAACGCCCTCAAGCCCAAGGCCGTCGCCTCCGTGCTCACGCCGCCGCCTGGATCGCAGGTCGGCAGACTGCGGAGTCGCACACGCGGCCGATAGTTGAATCTGTCAGCGTGCGTGCCTGTCGAACTTTTGAATGTGCAGTGTGCTGGTGCGACTGAGTGCGTTTTCCCTCCGCGATTGTCTCGCCTCCGACGCGCCGTATTTCAGTCGCCTCTCTCGCCGGTGAAGGCTCGTCGCAACGTTGAGAACTTCTTGGCCGCCTGCCGCAAGTTGGGCGTCCCAGAAGTGAGTGGCTTTGTTGATTTGTCGATATTCTTTAAATTCTCACCACTTGTACACGTTTGCACTTGCACTTGCACTCGCTTTGGTGGAGGCTTTGGATTGGAGTGATTTACGGCTTCCTCCCGCGTGCGCTTGTCGACTGACAGCATCGCTAATTAGACCGCTGATTAGTTAGCTAGGCGGCGTGCTCGATCGCTAGCTAGCTAGCCACTGGTCGAGGAGAAGCCGCCGAGTCCGTCGAGCCAACGCCGACTCTTCAGGAGTCGCTGCAGCTGCTCGAGTTCAAGTGCCGCCACTTGGTGCAGCAAGATCCAGAGAGCGAGGAGCTGCAGTGCATCTACGTCGCTCTTTCGAAGCTGCTGGCTGCAGGCGACGACGGGTCTCATGAAATCGCGGAGGAAGGAGGGCGTGACAGCGGCGGCGAGAGCCGAGGAATCAAGCGGCTGCTAGTCTTCGCAGCCGCCCTACTGGTGCCACTAGCGGCGCTGCTCTGGCTCGAGAGGACCTGGCTCGCGTAGCGGCCGCCGTCTGCTGGGGCTGCGATGGAGCTTGGGGTTTTGGGGCGTTCCAAATCCTGTCTGATGGAGGTTGCTGGGCGGTTGGCGTCATGCAGTGTTCAAGTGACTTGTGCCTGCGTGTCAGTAACGAAACTGATGTTATTCCAGCAATTTCCTTGGTGTCGGTTGGTGGCGGTGGGTCAGTGGTGTAGGTTCATTCGAGTCAATGGCGGAACATACCTGTAACCGGGTCTGCCCGAGTTGGGGGGGGGGGAGGAGGGAGGCTCGGGATTTAAAAGCGCGGGAGTAGCTGAAAATTGTTGATCTGAAGAGGGTGAAGATGGTTACTTTTGTTTAAAAATTTGCAAAATGGGTCTAAATAGTGCTATTTAGCTGTTTTATGGTCATAGAACACTGAAAAGTACTGAAAACACCGACGTTTACCGGCTTGTATCGTCTTAGACAGGTTGTAAATCCTTTAGAAAAATTCCGGTGGGAGGTTCGGCGCTTTGGAAAAATTCTGGGGCCACTCCCCCTCCCCAACAGTTGCAGGTATGCGGCATAAATGCGTTCTCCTATTATCTTGAGTGTCATTTCTATTGCATCGCCATTTTTTAACGCCATGTCATTCCGTCGTAACTTCCTGGCTCTTCCCTTCTACTAGTCGCAAGCAACCCACCCGGGTAAAAAGCCGCTATGGCACATGATTTGCGAAGTGTTCCGATTTCGTCGTCAGATGCCGATTTTTCTGTTCCGTATATCCGACACTAACCACTGCTTAACTGGTAAGAAGCGCATGAATGCTTGTCGCTCTATCGGGATCAACTCTATTTGGGTGCTGTTGGAAGCGCGCATAGCGCGCCGTAGAATAATAAAGGACTGTAGTATTGGGCGGCCTTCGGTCTCCGCCGACGTGTTTCACCCATCCACTTTTGTGCGTGTTCTGGTGTGGGACAGTTGTACTGTGCAGTCAAAACGCACCAACATAACCGCCCGCCACACTCGCCACACATACCGTGCCACATCTAACTTTGTTGCCAGAGTCAAATGTGCCTGCCGACGGACGCCTATGAGAAGAGGAGCCTCGTGAACGTCGTGCGGACCGTGAACGCCCTGGCCAAGAAGCTCGGCGCGTCGTCGAGCACCACTACCACCGCCGCTTCCGGTGGCGTCAAAGCCAAGGTCTCTCAAGTCTGACGAAAACCACGAACGACAAACGTCGAGAAACCGATTGCGACTGAACCACTTTAAACCCAGTTCCACTGATTCGTTGCTAAGAGGTCGCCCACCCAACGGTGTATAAGTACGCCTAGCAGGCTACTGTAATTCTGCAGGTTGCTTATGCGCGGTCTGGCCTGCAGTATTATTGCTAGAGCAGAGGCTAGTTTCCCTAAGTACTGATCGCTTCAGTTTTTGTACTCTGTGACTGCTACTCGACCGGCGAAACGATGAGGTTCCTCCGCATGCAGATATACCTTTCCGGAAGCCGACGTGTCGAACTAAGTATGCACTCGACGTTGAGAGAAAGAGCGATGCACGTTTGGCCCAAGTGCCCAAGAACTGGAAAGAATCAGCCTAAGCGAGCGCTGGGTTGGTGGGGACGCGCTGTTGTTGATCCTTCTCTCGTATAGATCTCCAGCAAGCCGTGGCAGCCGGTAACCAGATGAGAACGCAGCACTGAAGATGGCTTCATGCTGGCTGCGAGTCAGCATTAGTTACTACCTGCTTTACGGCCAACTTCGAGCTGCGCCAGCCAGGCGCGTCCAACATCTACCCTACCTTTACAGCTTGGTCTGCTGCTATCGTACGACGCTTTAAAACTCTGACCAAAGCTCGTCGCTCAGAGCCAGCATTGTAAGTCAACGCTGCCCATCCCACCCCGACAATTGCCCTCCCTCCAGTCCACTTTGCCCCACATAGCGTGACAGTTTCTCTACCTAATCGGCTAGCCAATCTCGGCGTCGCTTCAGTTGAGTGTTCTTTGGATTGTCGAGAAAGTGCACGTTGTCTAGATTTTTGAGCTTGCTGCTTGCATGGTAATTTTCCAAACGAGGAGTTGCTGAACTGATCACGACAAGTCAGGAGAATGGCTGCTCAACAGAAGTACGCGACAGTAGCGTGTGGGGTAAGTCCATGTGAGACGAATGATCAGTGACTCACTTTGGACCAATCAAATACGTTGGTGTCAGATAATTGGCGTGGACATTTAGATTACGCATATATCGATACAATATAAAAAAAAAAATAACGTGTTGATGCATCCAAGTAGGCTGGGCCATTGAAGCACAGTGTACGCATTCGTGTAACACATTCGATCTGTTCCCCTGATTCTCTCAACAGAGCGCGCAGCATTTTTCACTTTCCTTGCAGGCCGCGTCGTTGTCTGGTGTCTGGTGCTGTGCCGAGGTGTGTTCGCTGGCCTGACGTCTCGCGAGCGCGCGGCGGCCGCGCTCGTCTGCCGACGGTGGGCGGCGCTGCTGCGCGTCGACCGCAGGCCGCTTCGGACGCTCGCCGTCACAGCCGCCGCCACAATCGCGTCCGAGCATTCCTTCGACCTGGTACGAGCGCGCCCATACGCGGTTCTAACGCCTCTAGGGCAAGGAGGAATCCAGCTGGTCTCCAAGTGAAAAGTGGGAAGGGGTGAATCTCAGTCAAGCCTCCTAACCTTTCCAACATAATTTGATACACAAATTCCGTTTGCGGGTTAAGTAACAGAGCTGACACCTAGAAATGCTTCGTGCATGCTCCTGAAAATACCGCCATAGGCGAAATAAATGCGATGCATTTTTGGCCTAAAGCAAGTTCCGGCCGTGTGCACCAACGTCTGGAGCTTTGTCATTTAGAAGTGCGCGGTCGCGCTGCAGTGGACGAGCGGTGCTGCGTCCGAGACGCTGACTGCCCATGGCTCTCTGGTGGACCCTCGGCTCGCCGAAGCGGCCGCGACTGGGGAGTGGTCGGCGGTCTCCTGCTTGTTGGACGGCGTATCGCAGCTGCTGGAGGGAGGGGCGGCCGCGTCCCTGCGCTCTGTCCGCCTCGAGCTGTCGAAAGACGACGGCTGGCTGCACTACAACGTCAAACCGACCGACTCCAACGCTCCTCCCCAACTCTGGGTTATCGTCAACCCTGACGACGAGGACTTCAACAACTGCGGGCTGCGGCCCTTCCTAGAAGACATTAGCGCCAAGTGGCGTGTCGCGTGCGTCGTCGTCGAAACACGTGGGCCGACGGAACGCGAGGACTTTACACGAGGTGGCGTTTAGGGAGGGCCTCAAGCACTTCGATGTGTGCTTGCTGGACTATCTGCTGGACGGAGGAGGGGAGGCTTTGCCGTACGAGGATCGGCCGTTTCTGAAGGAGGAGCTGCTTCGAGGTTCGTCAGTGTCCCGTCCGGCATCTTGTTGGCGCAACGGTTCCGAGCACAGGACTTTTGCCGTCGGGTGCGGTGCGCACGCTGCAGCTGGCCGGCATGCGCTACGTCTGCCAAACGGGAGTGCCACCGCGCGACGCCATTACGCGATTCTTTCACGAGGAAGCTCCACTCAAGCTCACGGAGCTGCACTTGACCATTCCAAAACATCAGAACATCCCCTATATGACATACGAGCCATTGACGAAGGCGCTGGAGCCGCTGGGACCGACGTTGCAGCGTTTCCACGCGCAGCTGCTCGTACTGGACGTGGACGGGCTGAACACGCTGCCCAGACTCACTCACCTGTCGCTTGACCGAGCTCCAGAGCAGTTTCCTTACGAGTCCAAGAAAGCGAAAAATCTGTCCGACGTCCTACTCCCCTACGCCATCGCCGCCCCTCGACTCCAGGCCATCGTCTTCCACAAGTTTCTTGCCAGCCGAAACTCTGTCACAGAGACGCGCCAAGAACCTGTTGCGCTTCATGGTACGGAGCGTGTTGCACGATCGATTTGAATTGAATTTATTCTACCGTAAATCCTCCAATACAACCCCCCCCCCCCCTCCAATAGTGCCCCCGGGTACGGCAAGGTTGAAATAATAGAGCCCCCCCCCCCTCCAATAGTGCCCCCGGGGGTAAGGGGTATGTTGTGCCATGTGCCTTTTATGGGCAAAAATATAGTGGTAGGTACATTTATATCGTGTATACACACTATTACTAACAATAATTGTACGTTTCAGCAACTATTAGCGGTAAATCAACCATTAAATGTGGCAAAAGTGATCAAAATCACCGAAAAATCGGCAATTTTGACAGCGAAACTAGCATTACCATTCAAAATTTTAGGTTGAAATAATAGAAGCCCCCCTCCAATAGTGCCCCCCGGGTAAGGAGAGGTTGAAAAAATAGTGCCCCGGGGGCACTATTGGAGGATTTACGGTATAACCATACATAGCTGACATGAGGCTCGGTGGGTAGGATGGTGTTACGCTCCCCCACTCCTCAAGCCCCTCCTGCTACGGTATCGTTTGGGGAGTCCATGATTCCCACGATAGCGTAACCGTCGAATTGTATGACCATGTGACAGCTAAACAACGATAGTTGCCATTAATTTTGGAAAAAAGGTTTTCCCAATCACCACTGTGTTTGCGTCTAGAGTTTGTTAGGAATGCTCGTAAGCTGCGCCTGCTGCACGTGGGCGGCGATCTGAGCCGCTCGCGTCGGTGGGTGAAAGAGGAGCTGCCTGAGCGCCTCGTCTGGCCGTTCGATGGCCGGCCAGAGCTGGTCACGTGCAGCATCGACTCGACGCCAGAACACGGCGGCGACCTCTTCGCCGACTTCCCGCCCTGCTGCGCCTTCGACGGCAATTCCAGGTTGCCCTCGATTGGGGGTGGGGGCGCTTGCCCTCCTCTTAAAGCGGGCTGCCAGTATCGTTTCGTGTCGTGTAGGCCGATTCTCAGTGAAGCGGATCTGACGCTGGCCAACCGGAGCTTCTGGAGCTCGTGGCAGGTGAAAGGCAGGCCGCTGAATCCGACCATTCGTCTCCGTCCAGTCGCCATCTACCGAGGCACAGGCAGTACCACTGACACCAGTGAACCCGGGAGCTCCAGCGATGAGGAGAACCATGCCGACACCGATTGACCGTAGGACCGATGTAATGGACGTGTGTCATGCATGCATGCACCTGTCATCTGCAGTATGCACGTTTTCTTGCGAACAATCAGAAAACAAATTTTGAAAACAAATGCAGTACATTTGTTCAATCAGAGGCCTTGCAGAGGCTTCAAAGTGCATTGTTTGTATAGAAATCGCAGCCCTGCAGGTGTCATTTTTTTGGAAAGTCAGTGCTACAGAGGTCGCATATAAAAGATGGGCAGTTGGGAAAGTTGCTGGGTTGCCCCCCCGCCCCCCACCAGCATCACCTTGGGGATACGGGCGTTCCCATTTGGAATTTATATCCGGCGAACAGTTAGTTCACTGAACAGGTCCCCGGACCCGAGTTGGTCTGCTTTTTATCTTTCTTTTTCTGCGGTCGCAGGCGTTGCGGCGACGCCGTTTGAAAGTGTGGTATTTTGCGCAAATTGAGCGTTATGTACATAGCAACAAGATTTCTTGGCAACGGACGACGACGCGCCATTTAGGAGAGGGGGAGGCTTATCAGTACGCGTGTTTGCGGACAACGTTATTCGGAACGCCGCAAGCCGCAACTAGGTGTGTGTGTGTGTGGGGGGGGGGGCGGCGTGTGTGGGTGTACCCACGTTTCGCAACCGCAGTAGGCAGTGGCGTAGCCAGCAGTGACTTGATTTCGGGGGGGGGGGGAGGGGTAAGTTCCATCTGGGTAAAATACAAAATTTTGCAAGAGGGGACCCTGTCGCATGTTTCGGATCACGAATACATTAGCCAAACCCGTTAGCAATGTGGTCAAAATGAGTGATTTCTGTGCTCAAAATAGCGCCGCAGGCAAATTTTGAACTAGCTTTACACGGTTTTTAGTGCGCAATGCATTACAAAGCGATGCACCACAGGCGAAAATTGTGCTCTTGAGTATCGTTTCGTCATTTTTGTCACTGAAATTGAGAAAAATGCGCAGATTGATACATTTGCAACAGGTGGTACCAAGTTAAAATGTGAGCTTTGGTGAATTCCGGGGGGGGGGCGGGCTTCTTCCCCCTCCTGTCCTCCGTCATGGCTACGCCATGGCAGTGGGTGTGTGGACATAACTGGAAAGCAGGTGCCTGTGCCTATTTACACAAGCACTTTTAAAGGGCATTTTGCTTGTGTGTGTGCATTGTGTATGTGGAAACGACCGGTTTGATTTTTTTTTTGCATTGTTGCGAAGGGCGCGCTGCCACAGAGAACGTTTTAGTGCGAGTTGCGCAAGAATTACACATAGGAAAACATGGTTACGTTCAGCAGGAGCTGCTTTTGTGGAATCCGTGCAGTGGTACATATAGAAGTTTTTTTCAATCGTTCTGTGCGAAAATTGGTGAGCTTCATCGTTGTTTCAGTGGCTCGCTGTGGCGTCTGCGACTATTTACTCATCATTAATTCTCTTTATGGTTCTCGCTTCTTCAGCGTTGTTTTGCTTTAACTTTGTGTCCTGCCTGACGTTCTATAAAATAAGCCGTCACGTTTCAGCATACACCAGCTGATCTACTTTGGTCCAGCGATAGAAATCATATCAGTGCTATTGTGCTTAGCAGCTGTGGGCTGCTTGTGGGTTGGTTTGCTTTTGGATAGCGAATCTTTTCTCTTGTCATTTCTCCTTCACTCGGTTTGTTCCAAAGCTCACTCCAGAGTTTCTAAGGACGTTTTTTTCTGTACGTATACACATTACATTGGGACATGTGTACGCTGGTATGCATCTACACCTACATATCTAGCCAATTCCAGTTCAGGTTGCAGTGGCCACTGGCAGTATGCTCTCCATTGCTTTTGCGGATATTTGGAGAGTGACAGCGTTCATGCCGCTCAGTAACAGTGGAACAGGTGCTTGCTTGATAGAGACGATTTTAAGTAAACTTGAATTTTTGATACCTACGTGAAATGTAGCTAGGCACATAGGTATGTAGGTAAGTAGGTATGTAGGTACATAAAAATGATGCATAAAAATGTGTTTGTCTACATTAGCAAATACGTCAACTTTAATTGCATCATCAAGCAATATTTCTCTTCATTTTAGTGTCTGAGAAGACACTGGTGTTTTTGTTTCGCACAGTGGCCAGCTTGGTCTGTGTGATCCACGTCTGGATGTTCGTTGTTGTCTTCGCGACCTTGCTCAACAACAGGCGCTGGAAAGTCGAGCTACGAGAGAGGAGAAATTTCAGGGCTGCAGCATCCACTTATCGCGTCTCTGCGTCTCAAGACAATGACGCATACCACGAACACCTGCAAACACGAACCACGTCCATGGACAAGGTTTGACTCGGGCTGGTGTAGATGCGCAAATAGTGACTAGTGCATCAAGCGCGCATTATGTCCCAGAATTTGCACCACGAGAGAGCCAATTGTTTTGTTTGGTCTATAGTATTGGGGGCGGAGGGCTGGGGCATAGGTCATCCCTTCCCCAGCTTTCGTCCAACCCGCACTGACTGCAGGGTACACTTACCATGCTAAATGCGCTTTCCATGATCCGAGAGGTGTTTTTCATGCCTGTGAGCAGTTTATTTATTGTCCAAATATCAAAATTTTAAATTTAGCAAATTTCGCCTGCAGCGCTGTGTTTTCAGCATACGCAACGCATTTTCTAGGTCGTTATTGAAGCAGGAAAGCGAGAAATTGTATCAAATTTGCCCGCGCAGGTCACCCGTAGGGGAGTGGGGCCTACAATTTGGTAGGGCGATATGAGGGATCTTCGCTGCTGCTGACCGCATGGAGGTCGTTTTGTGCGCATAAGCACGACTCACACACTCTCGCGAACCCATAGGGGTACGCGCACCCCTGGCGCAATACACACACAAACAGTTAAAACAGCCTTGGCTGACGCGGTGGCTCATTTAGGGCGGGGGGGGGCACGTTTTGGATGGAGGGGAGGGCTTGTAGCGTGAGGCGCCCGCGAAGGGGGGTAGATATACCGAAGGGGTTTGCGGTATTAGAGGGATGGTATACATATTGTAGATCTTTGACTACGTGACTACGCGACGTGAGATTGTTTCTCGTTTCACCCTACTCGACTGCGCCAACGCTCGGCTGGTCTGCTTGCGCTGGTGGCACGCGTTCCCCTTGGCCAAGCCCTGGCTGGACGACGTGTGCAAACTGGGCGTCGAGTTCAGTCGACGCGGCTTTCGCGTTGCTCTCACAACCACAGAGAACGTCGCCTCGACGGTTCCTTTCAACTATGATCGAAGTCACGACGACAGCGCCAGCAGACGCTGCCGGGATGGTGACGTTCTCGTGGCTACGCTGGACAGATGCCTGCTGCAGATCACTGGACGACACAAACACCTAGAGGAGCTCAAGTTCGCCCACCAAGGAATCATCAGCACTGCCACAGACGATCCTCTCTCCAGAGTGGTGGCACACATCTGCGCGGTTTTGAGCACCACCGCTGAGTATGTGGAACTTGATACAGTGCTCCATGCCAGGTGTATCTGCCAGAACAAACACGCACCGACCCAGTTCAGGCTGACTGTAAATCGCCTCGAGCTGGAGCTGGACAGCTCTCCTCCAAGTCGGGTGTCCGAGCTTGCCAAAACGCTGGTCGTTCAACTGCAGCAAGCGCCGCTGTCGTGCGAATCTCTGACAGTTCGTGTCACACAATCTCTCCCTGGCGTAGTGCCACTGGCAATCCAAGCCCTGGACCGCCTCACGGAGCTCTCTATTCCAAACGCGGTGCTCACCCTGGCTGAGAGCGATGGCAGCGAAGGGCTGTTGGGCAGCCTAGCGGCTGCAGTGCCCCAGTTGCAGCGACTGCAGGTGGACAAGCTGCGGTTGCACACCAAGGGCTTGTGCGACCACTGCAGTCTGCTCAGCAGCTACACGCAGTTCCCTCTGCTCCAGTCACTGCGCGTCAGACTCATCGCGCAAGACGTGCTCACGCGCTGCAGCTCCGGCACGCAGCTGCTGCTGCCGTTGGCGCAACTCGCGCCACAACTGCGCGTCGTCACCGTCTTCGGTCTTCTCGTGCTCGACGTCGCCTTTACCGAGCAGCAGCAGAGCAGCGTCTTTCTCGTCCTCAGCTACAGGGAGTTCATCTCGACGTGCACGCAGCTCCGGAGACTCGAAATTGGATCGGTCTCCAGCGCTCCCGACTACAACGTTGTAAGTTGTCTCATGTGGACCGACATTCAAATGGACCAGGTTATTTTGCCAAGCGACAGAGATACCTTGGTCATACTCGCCAGGCCACTGACCAATCGCTTCGAAGAACGAAGCGCATTCCACCCTGCGCTTTCCATTCATGGTGAAAATGTGATCGTTGAAGAGACGTTTGTTTGGTAACAATTGCGTCACGATCTGAAGTGACCAGCAGAGATGGCAACGAATCGGGCCATGCCTTGGCACAAGGAGTGAGAATGTCGATCTACCAGAGAAGGAATGCGGTATATACGTAAACCCGCATGTACAACCAGCGGCCATGCGAGCCTGACGATTGTCTTGATAAGACGGAGACTGATTTCTTTAAAACGTTTGTGTTGTCCTAAATTCTGATGTTTAGCTGCTATGCGACAAACAATGAAGTGCATTTTCAGTGCCGTACAATCAATGTACAACATGAACAGTGCTGTCATCGTTGCGCCCATGTCGCATACCACTCGAAACTGTCGAAATAAAAAACGCTGACAACAGAGAATCAAGTGTAGCGAAGAGATGGCGGGATAAAGCCGTGATTTCTGCTGACGAAGAATTGAAAAATGTCTACGAAAAGCGGTCGTTCTTCCGGATTCGCGCTCCAGCACTCCTTGAGAAGGTCTGACAGCTCTTTGGGGCACCCGCGTGGAGGCTCTGGCAGTTGACGCTGGAAGGAGTGATTCTATTTTACTTGATGTAACACGAGAACCGAACGTTCGGCACGTACCATCCATGATACACTGTACCTACTACAACAACCTGTACTTGGGGAACGTTTAGTTTAAGAAGTGGTAAGATTGCTTTCTCGGAGTATTGAAACCAAGGCGAACCGTTTTGCCGCTCTGTAGGATGAGTCCTAGGTTGGCCAGAACCTCCTGGTCGCTCAGGTCCGCGTATGGTCGCGCCCTGCCGAAATGGAGCATCTCCCAAAATGTCACGCCGAAGGACCACACGTCAGACTTGGAAGTGTTTGTCTAAATGAGATGTTGCTCTCGAAATGCCGAAGCTCTATGGGTTCAATTGCGAATAGAAACTTAGTGTAGGAATTGACAGTCAGATTCATTGTCGGTTTACTATCGCGGTGCAACGCCTACCTACATACATACTCCTGGACGTGTGTCAAACCACTATGCGTTCTGTACATGTAGAACCCACCCTCTCCAGACACTCTGGCGCCAGCCACCTAAGAGGCAGCGGCGGCGCGTCATCCTCCATGGCGACGTAGTCGTCTGCGTAAACGGGCAGCGTCATGCCCAGGTCGCCAACTTTCACTTGCAGCTGCTTGCATGCTCTGCCGTCAACAACCACCACGCAGTTTCTTGCGGCCAGATCGCGATGGACGAGCCCCTGGGACTCCAGATGGAGCATGCCGCTGCAGATGTCAGTCACCATGTAAGTAAGCGTGCTGGTGCTGGAATGGAGGGGAGAACAGTGTGTAGCTGTGTTTCGGCAACATTTCCAAATTTCACCGCGCACTCTAGGATTGTGCAGTTGCGTTTTAGAAATGCCTTCAAGTCGCCCAGTTCCGAGTACTCGACCACCATGCATGGCGCGCCGTTGGGCGACTCGCAGCGACCGAGCAAGCTGAGGAAGTTCTCGTGGCCGCGCAGTCGGGCTGCCACCTCCAGTTCGCACTCAAACGCCTCTCTAAACTTCCACCGTTAACAAGGAACTGCTTGTAGACTGTTTGTTGTGTACGCAACCTTTCTTTAGGTCCAGTTGCGCCCTTGAGCATTTTCACGGCGACACACCGCGGCGGCTCCGCACTTGAACAGGTAGGCACATTGCGCAGGTGACACAAATGAACCTAAACGTCAGCGCTTACTCAAACCTAACCCTACACCTATAGAAATTTCTTTTATAGTCTTACCTCGCCGAACTCTCCTCGACCCAACAAGGACTTGAACAGGAGATTCTCGAAAGGAATCACGGGCACAGCGTCACTAAATGCTTTGTCTTTAAATATTGTAATCATTTAAATGCGGTAATTAAATTCTACCACTCATTCTCTATGACCGTAGTCAACCGTTGATTCTGGCCATCTAGGACGGCGTATTGAGAAGCTTCCTCTTCTGCACAGTTGGCAGTGTTCGAATTTCTGAATCAACGAAAAAAGTTGTTTTTTTTTTGGCAACTTGGATTTTGTAAATTTTGCAAAACGTACCCAAACGTGGTAAGCAGCGTATGGAAGGCTTGTTGGTGTATGACTCTGTCCGGTGGACGCCGTGCAACCGGAAGCGTGCTGATTTTGGGTGAGTTGACTAACGATGGTAATGTTGATTCTAAAACAAAAGAAACCATTTTCGGCTCAGATGGTATCTGGAGAAAATTGAAGCTGAATTAAATTGTTTGATAAACAAACTAAAAGAGTAACCACAACAAAACGTCATAAAACAAAACAGCTGCGTAAATACGGCAATTAAAACGAGCAGAAGAATGCGTGAAAGGTAAAAATTGGACGTGCCAATGGTCTCTGCAGTTGCGTACGCGCTGTCGTCATTGTAGACCCGCGACTGCGGCGATGTCTGTCGGATCTCCACTGGGGCTGAGCATCCGTTTTGAGACATTAGCAGTGACAGCAGCTGGCCCGAGTCTAAAAACACGCAAATTGCAAATTCGAGAGTTGAAGAGCACTCCATAACCCTCGAGAGGACTCTTTCTTGGGACAGTGTTACTCTCGCAAATGTGTGTACTCAACATACAATGATTGGTGTATAAAGGTGCAAGCAAGGCCAACAGAAACAGATAGCAGATAACCATGCATATGCGGTATATCGGTGTGTGTAAACGACACGTGCGGGGTAGGTAATTAATTTTGACACGAAAAAACTCACGGCACGCTGCACATTGCATAACACTGCTAAAACGAAACGGGCGCACCGATCTTGCCATCTGCTCGAATGGGCAGCGGATGTCCAATCTTGGGTGCACACGTTAGGAACTCATCCTCCGCAACGACAGAGCGCAAGCGACTGTGACGTTTTCGTTTCTGTCGACAACACTGGCAGGCGAACACAAACAATGCCCCTATGCAGAATCCAATGAAGCATAACACGGCCGCTGAAAGGAAACCATTTGGCAATTATTTTTTTCGGCGATTTGCGTAAGGTTGTAATACCATAAATTCTCCAATAGTGTCCCCCCCCCGCTAGTACCCACTACCAATAGGGGTCAGGTGCAGTTTGCGGCCCCATCCCTGTAAAAGTGCACAGTAAGGGATGGCATGGGGCCGCTAGCTGGATCTGACCTTAGGCGAGCTTGTGAAGAAGTGGTACTGCGATGGGAAGGGCTCGATCCTAGGAGCTCAAAAGTTTGGGCGCTAGGGCATGACCACTGTGCCATGCGTGTTGGAGCACTCTTCTTTGAACACTTCTGATGAATGGAGCGCGTTGTAGCATCCAGGTGTCGCCGGCGACACTTGGACCGGTCCAGGTGTCGCCGGCGACACTTGGACCGGTCCAAGTGTGGCTCTACCTTTTTTCCGCCGTGGTCCGATCTAAGGTTCGAAAGACACTTGGACCGGTCCAAGTGTCGCCGGCGACACTTGGACCAGTCGAAGTGTCGCTCTACCTTTTTCCCGCCCTGGTCCGATCTACGGTTCGAAAGACACCTGGACTGGTCCAGGTGTCGCCGGCGACACCTGGACCGGTCCAGGTGTCGCTCTAGCTTTTTCCCGCCCTGGTCCGATCTAAGGTTCGAAAGACACCTGGACCGGTCCAGGTGTCGCCGGCGACACTTGGACCGGTCCAGGTGTCGCTCTAGCTTTTTCCCGCCC
>JASAMY010000715.1:0-25643 GCA_030248085.1 Paralinhomoeus sp. GSCO2_6 | reverse complement strand
CACACTGAAAAGCACTGAAAAACACCAACATTTACCCACTCTTATCGTTTTAGACAGAGTGAAAATCCTTGTGGGAAAATTCTGGCGGGGGGGGTCGGGGGGGAGTTGGGTGGGGTGTTGGAAAAAGAGTGCGGGGCCCCCAAACCCCCCCCCCCCCCAGTTACAGGTATGGGGTGGGGAAGGGGGAAGGGGATAGGCGGTGGGAGAAGAAGCACGCCTAGTGGGCCTAGTTTTCAGCATAACATTGCTTGTAGGTGGTCGAAAACAGCAAATTTTTTGCCTGCGGCGCCGTTTATATTCGTTAATCGTCGAAAATGGACCGATTAGGTGTCCAAACCACAGCCAAAATGGCCCAACCATCAAAACGTTTAACAGGGTCCTCCCTTCTGCAAAATTCCTCCCCCCTGCGAAGCTTTTTTTCTGGACCCGCCAGTGGCTGTGGCAGTGTGAGTAGCGCGTTGTAGCTGAACGGAGTGCTGTGGAGGTCTTCAATAATTGCAACGTACTCAATAGTGAGTCGTTGAACATTCGGTAAAGTCATTAGCATATCACGTAAAATGACTTGACTGAGTTGCTCCAGCTTCAGCAGCTCTCGCCCGCAGTCGGTCCGCGACTGAGGCGCCTAGAAGGTCAGTACATGATTGCTGCTATGTAGCTACGACGTTCTACACGTAATCAACGCCAATTTTTTTAAGGCAGGGGAGGGTAAATCGAAAATTTCGTGATGGACTTTTATTCGTAAAAATTGCTTAATGTGCTTATGGTGCTTATTCGTACTCAAAATGGACCAAAAAAATTCGAAACGTGATCTAAACGCCGTTTCTAAATACCTTTAAACTGCAAAGTACAAACGACAGCGCCGCAGGCACACTTTTTGCCATTTTTACAAGACAAATTCGCTTAAAACTCCAGAAAATGAAAGCCAGGGTAGGGGTGTCTCGAAAGACTTTCGGGGTGGGGTCTTCCAGGGGGGAGAAGTGTGACTGTGTGGGAGTGAAGGGGTCGACGGAGCGGGAGTTTTATGCGAATATTTCGGGTTGGCTTGGCACCAGCCAGGAGGGGGTCTGCTCTTCCTCAACCCCCCCCCCACATAAACGGGTGAACCCACATAAGTTGGAGTTAAACCCTCCCCCCCGCCCTCATAGCTGCCCTGCACCATTGCAGCCCCCCTCACTTGCCCTGCTTAGGTAGGTATATGTCTAGCGCAGTGTGACTCACCGCAGTTGGCCTTCTTGGCGGGCGTCTCGTATTCAAGGTCTTGGGGCAGGTCGTCGTCATTTGACGTCGCCCCGCTCGGCCAAGGTCGATTCGACCTAGGCCATACATTTAAATGGGGGGGGGGGGGGGTGGGGGCCCCGCAGAACTTTTCCAACACCCACCCAACTCCCCCCAACCCCCACCCCAGAATTTTCCCAAGGGATTTTCACTCAGTGTAAAACAATAAAGGTGAGTAAATGTTGGTGTATTTCTATGCTTTTCGGAGTTATATGACCATAAAACAGCTAAATAACACTGTTTAGACCCTATTTATACCCATTTTTGACCAAAAAGTACCAGTATAACTCAAAAAATGGCTGGCTACTCCCCCACTTTTTGCTCCAGACACCCCCCCCCCCCAGAATTCGGCCGTTTACCCCCCCCCCCCCCACTCTTCCAGACCCGGTTACAGGTATGACCGAGGCACGGCGCGGCAGTACATAATAAACGAAATAGCAAAAACGGCAGCCATGTTGACTGCGTAGTGTGTGAAGCTAAAATTAACGGAATCGGCAGCGATATTGCTGTGCAAATTTTCCGTCTTACATAGCCTTTTTCCTTACTACATCTACAACTGCGACGAACCAACCCTCAAACATTCACTGTGTGAAACTTTTTGCACATACGCGCACGTAAAAACGTTTGTAAACCAAGACGACTCGTTCTGTGATTTTTCAGTCTTGCAGATAGAGCTCGAATTATTCGTCTTCAACTCGGCTCCCGTCGGCGCCGTCGTTCGAGTAGAACAGCGACAAGTGGAGAGTGAGGGCGAAGTCCGTTTTCCCCCTAGCGGTTGTGATTTATGAGAAGCATAAGCGCAAATGTGAAGATCTCGGCAAGGGATGCGTAAACCGGTCTGAGAAAATTCAATTGGCGCTGTTTCGCAGACGGTCTCGAATCCAACTTTTACTCAGTGTCAGGCTCAAGTGAAGCTGATCCTCCTGGGTGTGCGGGAGGGGTTGATCCATCTCCCTCAGGTGGGAGAGAATTGTAAGAGAGTTCCGTACTGCTGCACCGGGCTCGATGGCGGCGTAAGCGACTCGGTTCACCGCTTCTTCTACTGGAATGCCTAGCTAACGCCCCGCTTGCTCAGCTGCAGCTGCCGCCGTCGGCGCTTGGGCGAAAGTGTAGTAGCACTAAGCCTAAGTCCTCGCCAAGCACGTAAGTCAGCTACTGCATGGACGATCAAGACTGCCACTGGAGGGCGACGCCGATGCCGTTCAGCAGCTCGCAACAGTCCTATTTTTTGCCGACTCGGACCATTGAAAGTCGAGCCGTTTGAAGCCCCTGATTGGGCCGCCGGCTGTGCAACCCGAGTCTCTAGTTTGAATCAGCTAGACCGTTTCGCTCCGCCGAGAATATACCTACTTGTAGTTAGTTTCCATTCAGTCCAAATTCTCTGGAAAAATATGCAAATCTTCCTAGCGTGGTGTCTCTGCGTCGCTGCGACTCTTGGCGCGACCCATGGCCAAAGTCTGCAAAGCTCCGACGCGCCAATGAGTAAATCCTCCTACAGCGGCGAGCAACTGCGAAAACTACACAGCTCCGGCCAGGTTTCTCTTTAAATTTTTGATTGAGTTTTGATCGATCAAATACCGGTAAAATGCTTTCAGTTGAAATCGCTTCACTGGGCGGCCGGCGTCACTCCGACACCCGACGGCCCGGGAAAGTTCAAAATCCTCGCAAAGCCAGGACAGGCTGGCGGAGTGGACGCCAACGCTTTGAACAGCATCATCAAGGGGGTTCGGCTTTCTGTGGTGTTTTTCAGCGCGTCGAAACCGTTTTGAACAGAAGTAGGCTGAAGAATTCGAGGCCTTGTGGTATACAATGTGTTCAAGTCTAAACTCATGTACCTTAGTGTAAGCACACCGTACGTACCGTACGTACAAATTTGCTTGCGATATTTAATGTTATTTAGCCCCGTAATACGAGGCTCTTTGGAAGTCGCGTTTGCCAGTCAAGCGTCTGACTATTATGCACAGGCTTAGGTACCAATGCGTGTATCTACCTACATACAATAGGTATCTCCTAGGTACAATAGGATACCCCGGCAATACTCCTTGAAACTCAGGAATTCGGGGCTAACGAAACTGAACCGATTGTAACAAAACTTTGAGAAAATCAGGTTGAGATGTCGACCAATAATGTTCAAAATTTGAATGAAATCAGGCAAATCTCAGCACTTACACGCTGAGAAACAGTGCTCCGCCCTGTATGTTGTATTATGTAGATCTGCGCTGTTCTTTGTAGGTCAACAGACTCGCCTTGGGTAAAGGAGTCCTTTTCGCTCTGTATCCAAACGGACAAGGATGGTTCCTTTCGCACGGCGACGTCAAGACGACGCTGACGAGTTTCGACTATACGACATCCAGCCAATACATCGCCTGGCAGAGCGCTCCAGACGCAAGGGGATGCGTCAAAGACCCTACGGAAAAGATGCAATGCGACGTGAGAGCAAGTCCGCGCGATTCAAATCTCTTAGGATTAAGACGAAGTCAAACGTATAGACACGACACACGGGTTTTATGATTTAAATAATTTGCTGCAATAATTTTGAGTAAGATTAAATATTGCGCACTTATGCTGAATTACCGAGGGCGGTAGTAGGCCAGGACCCTTTCAGCTACAGTGCTTTGGTGGTATAGTGCGCTGTGAATTCTTCTCGAATATAATAAATCACTTTTTGATAGGTCCATTTAATAGAAAATGGTTCTCAAAGAAATCAAAAGAAGAAAAGTTATCGGCCTTCACCATTGCATGACACTGGTCTGTCTGCGGCTCTGTGTTGTGTAATGGGTAGTCCGATCAAATAAACTGAAACTAAAACTGAACTCAATTTTTTACTTGAGCATTTTTTTTTGCTTTAGAATTTCGCCGACTGCTTCGTCAACGCTCTGAACGCGTGGCGCTACGCGCTCAAAGAGGGAAAAGTCTGCGGCCCGACCGGACCATATCCCAAGCACGCAAACACGTTTCGCTTGGTTAGATAAAACTACTGTTTTAATTCACTTCAACTGCTTTCCATTTATCAATTTCTCAGGAGTGGGATAAATACGCGTTCGAGCATGCCAGCAAGCGGGTCCAGAACATGGTGAGCTTCTTCAAAAAGGCCGACATTTATGAAGAAACTAGCGCAAAGACTTCGAATATCAAGTACGGTATTAGTTTAATTTAAAAATCAATTCATTCGATCAAACATTGCGCTATGGAACTTATGCAAAAGTACCCGCTCGTTGCCCATACGAGGTGCATACTGCAACCACGAGTAGTGCATATTGGAGAGGTTGGACTATAATTTCAACTACATAGGTACATAGCTATGGCCGAGGGCATTATTGGGGGACTCAATATCGGAGTGAGGCACTATTGGAGGATTTACGATATTTAAATTTAAATTTTCGCTTTTTCAGAGCAGCCGTGGCCAGCTGGTTTCAAGAACTCCAAGAGAACGACTACCTGAAAATCGCTGGATACAAACCTTTTCATAAATTCGTAAAATTTCTTCCCAATACGAACACCGAAAACGGCGCCGTTGTGAGCCGACATTCCGATTTCTTTTTGCACATACGAAAGTCCACCACTTTATTGTTTGCAGGCGGACCGCGCGATCACGGTCAAAGTCGGCTGCGCTTCACGGTTCGATGGCATTGTCTGCAGCTACACGAAGGAAAAGGTGTGCGTGCGTGCGTGCGTGCGTGCGTACCATGCGTGCTTGCTTGCGTGCGTTTGCATTCGAGCTCGCAAAAATATCTGTATAAGCGTAAATTTTTTCCAAAAAAATACCGCATCTGAGATTATCGCCCCTCCCCATAGGACCTCCAAAACCCCTCCATGCACCAACAAAGCTCCCCAGCCCACATTATTCCAGAAAGACTCTGCCCTCTACATAGTGGGCGAGGCCGGGCAGTGTGGCGACTTTTCTCTCGACTGCGAAACGAAATTCTGCGTCAGCTGGTGCAGGAAATGCTGCTGAAGACAAGCTTGATCAGCAAGACTCTTTATTAGGCAACTACCAGTATTTAGGTTTCTGTTCAATTGGTCTTATAAGGCGAAGTAATCATTTAATCATCATCGGAGCAAGTCTCGACAAAAGGTGAACATGGCTGTTGTT
The DNA here is from genome assembly GCA_030248085.1 of Paralinhomoeus sp. GSCO2_6. Classification (NCBI taxonomy): domain Eukaryota; kingdom Metazoa; phylum Nematoda; class Chromadorea; order Monhysterida; family Linhomoeidae; genus Paralinhomoeus; species Paralinhomoeus sp. GSCO2_6. Next base: position 20,275 of record JASAMY010000715.1, on the reverse strand, counting down.
GGCATTGAAAAAATCAATAGGAAATCTTCTTTCCAATTCAACGACGGTGTATTCAATTGCGTCTGCTTCCGTCGGTCGGCACGATATACAGTGTGGCCCACATACAGTAGGTACCGTATCTAATCGGAGCTTTGAAAGCGTATAACTTCATTCTAGCGTCTTCTGAGCAAAACAAAATAGAACTTGAACATGACAGTAGACGCAGGTTAAAAGTGTTTGTGCCGAATTTCAGCCCATTCTCACGTGAACTTTTTCGGAACTTGCTTAGTTCACGATTTATTGTACACATAATAATACCATCAATCAAAAGATTTCACGTAATGTCGCTTTGAGTACAAAGGACGCCAAAAAGACCTTTTAGTAGTAGGGGACGTAATTACAACGGGTTCCCTTCATCTGAGGCGTGCGGAACATTCTTTGGACGAGTAACAACTGTAGAAATATTAGGGGTTACGCTTAAAAAAGACGCGCGTTAAAAAAAACGCAGAAAAACTTGTTAAAAAAGACGCATGTTAAAAAAGACGCGTTAAAAAAGACGCAGCCTGATATTATCGCGTTAAAAAAGACGCGCGTTAAGAAAGACGCAAACGGCGGCGGCAGCATAGCAGCAATGTTCGATGTTGCAATGTTGTGTGCCACGTTGCTGACCCAGTGACGACAATACTCCAGCACTCCGTGATGCTGCAGCAAAAGGCGTTGGGCGGGAAGCGCTCGCCGCCGTTGTTCAAACGCTCCACCTGAAACTGGTCAGCTAACTGGAACGCATCTTTGACGGTCCGTTGGTTCTTTCCGGTACGTGGTAGCCGTAGCCCGTCATGGTCATGCACGCTGGCGCGTTCACGAGCGTCAGCGCCTGCTCGTCAGCTCGCTTCGGGCGAGAGCCACGCTCTGCTCCACTGCAGACTCCACGTCACTTATGGACACTGTGGTTCCTTTCGCATAGGCGACGTTCAATTGGCATCATCTGTAGCCGTCACCGTGTGTGTACCTGTACATTTGCCGCGCCCTCACAGTCGATGAAGCACCCCGCCTGTACGCTTGCTCGCTGTACGCGTCAATATAAAAAAAAAATTGAAGTTAAATGCCTACCACAGTTAGTCTTCCAGTTTTGCGATGTACTCGTTGCGTTGCGGGAGTAAATTGCCCTGACAGGGAGGAATTGCTGGAAAGCAGGAAGAACGCTTCATATTCCACTTAGCGGCCGCCTGAAGAACGCTGCGTCTTTTTAAACCTCCACCGTTCTATGGCTTGCGTCTTTTTTAACGCGCGTCTTTTTTAACATGCGTCTTTTTTAACATGCGTCTTTTTTAACATGCGTCTTTTTTAACTTGCGTCTTTTTTAACGGACGCCATATTAGGCACTTACCCTAAATTTAAAGCTCTCTCAACGCTTATTGGTTAATTTGGGCCCCACAAGGGGTGTAACTGTAAGGGTGTGGCCAATCACAGGGGGGAGGGCTAATAAAGTGGAAGGATCTATGTGTGGGGAGTGTTGTTTTATTCAAAGCACCTCTGAATCACTGAACCACCTCCGACACGTGGTTATCCTGCGCAACAAGCAAAGGTCAACGATGCTCGGAACATTCTAAAGACGGGTAGCAATTTCTTGCTCGAATATTCAACTCTACTCTCCACCTGTCTCAGCCATTGTTCCAGCCACACACAACAGCTGATCGATAGATCAACCTAATCACGTGATCATGATCACCAATCACACTATCACAGTCGACTGGGGATGCCTCCGGCAATGACGAGAGTTTCACCGCTGATATAATCGGCGTCTTTCGAGCAAAGAAAGGCGACGGCGCCGCTGCAATCTTCGGGCACGCCGAATCTGCCCAAGGGAATGGGCATGCCCATGAGCGACGGTTCTGCTTCCTCGTCCGAGATTAGCTGAATTTGCATAAGTACCGTACAAAGAGACAGCTATGTAGTGGGCAGTGTCACATGGCAGGTTGGCATGTTGCTCCATGTACGTGCGTGCGTGCGCGCGTGCCGGTGCGTGCACAACAGCGAACCCACCGCTTTGCTCATTTTCGTGGTAATCACCCCGGGCGCAATGCAGTTGACGCGAATATTTTTGGGAGCCAAAGAGTGATTGAGCGCCTTCACGAGCGCAACCATCGCCGTCTTTGTGATCGCATACGCCGCGATGCCCTGGGACATTAGTGGAGAAGAGTTTGTGTACTGTGGTGGCCCTGCACTATAGAAGAGACCGTAAAAGACAAGTTCCAAAAAAAGCGGTTGCTTATTACTGATTGCTACCCCCCTACCCCTTTGAAAATGCCACCCCCTCCCCCCCTCTAGGAGAGCAATGTACTACTACCTAGGTCTAGGTATATCGCCTGACTGCAAGAGCATTGCAGTTTCAGCGTGCTTACTTAGGCACAAGCAGGGTTGAAGTGGAACAATTCGGTAACGTTTTGTGCAGAATACAAGGGAAGGCAAAAAAAAAGAAAAGAGAAAAGATGTGGTAACAAAAAAAACCAACTGTTCCAATGACGTAGGCGACGGCAGACCCCACGAATACAATGTTGCCACTACTAAAAGGTGAAATACTCACGAAATATGAAACACGAATTTGAATTAAAATGAAACCAATATACCCCTGTTTCTCCATGTGGGGCGCCACGAGTTTGGTCAACAGAAAGCCGGCTTTGACGTTCGTTTCGAAGAGCTGAAATTGAGTGCGCATCCATACCTGTAACCGCGTCTGGAAGAGTGGGGGGGGGAGTAAATGGCCCAATGCGGGGGGGGGGGGTGTCTGGAGCAAAAAGTGGGGGGTAGCCGGCCATTCTTTGAGTTATACTTGTACTTTTTGGTAAAAAAATGGGTATTAATAGGGTCTAAACAGTGTTATTTAGCTGTTTTATGGTCATATAACACTGAAAAGCACTGAAATTCACCAACATTTACTCAGTTTTATCGTTTTAGACCGAGTGAAAATCCCTTGAGAAAATTCTGGGGGAGGGTTGGGGGGGGGGGGGGGGGGGGGGGGGGGGGGTTTGAAAGATTCTGCGGGGCCCCAACCCCCCCCCCCCCGGTTACAGGTATGCGCGCATCGGAAGGCTAATTTGAAATAATCTTGATAATTCTCACCCCTAAAAATATTGGTGACTCGCCAAAAAACTATTTCTGACACAACGTCTTTGCAAATCGTCACATAGCAAAGGGGGAGGAGCCATTCTCTCGCAATGCACTCTCAAACGTGTTCCGGTTACAGTTTAGGGGAATATTTGGTGGGGGGGGGGTTTGAAGAACACGATCTGGGAGCAGTGGCGTAGCCAGAACTTGATTTCGGGTGGGGGGTTCAATTTTGGCCAAATACTCAATTTTGCGACAGGGGAATTTTTTTGGACGTTGCGCCATTTCGGTTGGGGAAGCTTTAGACACTCTCCCATCCCATTCAATCTGTTTACACGCTTTACGCTCGTTTGACTGACTACATTCACCAAAACGTTAGCAATATGGTCAAAACGGTCGATTTCTGTGCTCAAAATAGCGCGCAGGCAATCTTTTTAGAGCAGCATAACAAACTTTAGACGGTTTTTAATGCAAAACAATGCGCAGCAGGCGAAAATTTGGCTCTTTAGTGTTGTTTTCATCATTCTTTGCATTGAAATTGAGAAAGACGCACATTGCAACAGAGGGTACCAAGTACAAAAATTTGAGCTTCGGAGAATTTCGGGGGGGGGGAGCTTCCCCTCTCCCCTGGCTACGCCACTGCCCGGGAGGGGCCGATTAGGCGCGGAATCGCGGGGACCCCACACCGTGCAGCAGGAAAGTAGTGTCTACAGAGCGTAATGCATCCATACCTGTAACCGGGTCTGGCAGAGTGGAGGAGGGGGGCTAAATGGCCAAATTCGGGGGGGGGGGGGGGTCGACAGAGCAAATAGTGGGGGGTAGCCAACCACTTTATTACTTATACTATTACTTTGAGGTCACAAATGGGTCTAAATAGGCTCTAAATAGTGTTATTTAGCTGTCTTATGGTCATATAACAAAGCACTGAAAAACACCAACATTTACTCACTTTTACCGTTTTAGACATGGTGAAAATCCTTTGGGAAAATTCTGGGGGGTCGGGGGGGGGGGAGTTAGGTGGGGGCTGGAAAAATAGTGGGAGGCCCCCACAGACCCCCCCCCAAATACAGGCATGACTGCATGCACACTTTTGCTGGGGCGAAACTTGATGCTAAAAAAGGTTTGCTAAAATTATCTTCTGGTCGCATATCACCAATGCTACTTTGTTAGGCAGTGGCGGATCCACGGTGGGGGAGGGGAATACCCCCCCCCAGATCGGATATCTAGGGGGGATGGATAGGTAGTGGGAAAAGAAACGCGCCCCTAGGGACCTAGTTTTCCGCATAGAATTGCTGGTAGATGGTCGAAAACAGCAAAATTCTCGCCTGCGGCGCCATTCATGTTCTTTAATCGTCAAAAACGGACCGATTAGGTGCCCAAACCACTGCCAATATGGTCCAACATCCAAAAAAGTACAACAGCCTCCTCCTTTTTGCAAAATCCCATTCCATCCCCCTCCGAAAAAATTCTCTGGATCCACCACTGTTAATGCTAGATGATGTGAATTGCAATGAGATCAAAATCCAAAGAGCTCTGACCTTGTCCCACATGGTCTCAGTGACGTCTAGAATGTCTCCGACTGACAGACTGATTCCCGCGTTGTTCACGAGAATATCGATTCTGCCAAAATTCTCCAGCGCCTAAATGTCACGAAATCACTCTAAATGGGGTGACTCGGTAATAAAAGGGGCAAATGCCAGTGGCGTAGCCAGGGGAAGGGTAGGGGGGGGGGGGTATACCCCCAACCGAAATCGGTCCGAAGAAATTTTTCAACAGAGTCCTCCCTGTCGCAAAAATGCCCGGGCGAAAGAAAAGAGAGAGAGAGAGAGAGAGAGAAGGCATTTTAGCTCGCTTGTAAGGTTAAAAATGCTCGAAAGTAGCTCAAAATAGGTTAAAATAGCTCGAAAGTGGCCCGAAATAGATAAATATTCTCGAAAGTAGCCCAAAATAGGTTCAAAATGCTCGAAAGTAATCCAAAATAGGTTAAAGTTGAAAATCTGTGCCCCCTCCCAAAACCAAATCCTGGCTACGCCACTGGCAAATGCTTGGCGAAGGTGGGCATGCAATTCGGTAGACACGCGCGCTGGCAGGCACGCACGCACGCACGCACGCACGCGTACGCACGCACGCACACGCACCGTATTGACAAGCGTTTGCCTGTCCTTCTCTCTGGAGACGTGGCAGACGACGCCGACGGCGGAGATGCCTTCGCTCTTCAGCTCCTCCACCGTCCTGTCGACGTTGCTCCGCTTCCGACTGCTTACCACCACGCGCGCACCATCCAAGCCCAGGCGTAGCGCTATCGCCTTGCCTATCCTGCAAGCAGCACACAACAGTGCTTTTTAAAAAAATGTCTCGTAAGTGCTGTGTGCGCGTGCGTCCAAGAAGCCGCAAACAGCAAAAGTCGCCCACCCCTCCGTCGACGCGGTAACAATGGCGACTTTGCCTTCGAAACGCTTTTCGGCAGTCATACGCTCCAATTCTCAACAAGTTGTTTTTTTTTAGGAATGTAGAGTGGCGTTCCACAATTAATCGTAGAATCCAGCGAACTTTGTGCGCGGATTCTGCTCTAAAACAAAAATGCGTCGCGCTAACAACAACGTTAGCTAGGTTAGCTGCCTCCTAGCTGACGCTCACGCACGCAGTGTACGCACTTTCCACCCAGCTGATAACGCGTTTGACCGAGTGTGTAAGGAAATGCCGGCCCAGTCGGTGCATACCTGTAACTGGGTCTGGCAGAGTGGGTTACGCTTAAATGCAGCACACGTTAAATGCAGCACAGGTTGTATATGATAAAGAATGCAAGCAGGTAAAGTATGCAGGCAAGTCGACTTTTGTGACCTAAACCTAAGACTAAGCCTAAGCTAAAGCCTAAGCAAAAACCTAAGCCTAAGCCTAAGCAAATCCTAAGCCTAAGCTAAGGCCTAAGCAAAAACCTAAGCCTAAGCCTAAGCAAAGCCAAAGCCTAAGCAAAAACCTAAGCCTAAGCAAAGCCTAAGCCTAAGAAACCCAAGCCCAAGAAAGAAAGGCCTAACCTTAAGCCAAGAAAAAGCCGCGGAAGTCAATTTGCTTGCATACATTACCTGCTTGCTGCCTGCATCTTTTATCACATACAACGTGTGCTGCATTTAACGTGTGCTGCATTCAACTGACACCTGGCAGAGTGGGGGGGGGGGGGGTAGCTGGCGGCGTCAGTTAAAAAAGACGCAAGTTAAAAAAGACGCATGTTAAAAAAGACGCATGTTAAAAAAGACGCGCGCTAAAAAAGACGCGCGTTAAAAAAGACGCAAGCCACAAAACGACGGAGGTTAAAAAAGACGCGCGGAACGGCGCGTGCGTGCAGATGTTTGTCGCTTTACCCTTTGAGAGTCGAGATACATGTATGTAAATCCCAGCACTCCAATCGCCTTTTTTCCACAATTGTATAATGTATGTATCTGCTGGACCAAGCGGCGGTCAATCTCAATTTCTCAGCCGATTGTAAACAACACTGCTTAGCAATCGGATGACATGGACACCATCGCAAACCTACTGCACATTCGGAGGCCCACCTTTCCTGCCCCCAGCAATTCATCCCTGTCAGGCCAATTTACTCCTGCAAAGAGTGCGCGGCAAAACTGGCAAACTAGATAACTGTGGTACGCATTATTCAATTTTTATATTGGCGCGTACAGCGAGCAAGCGTACAGCCAGGACGCTTCGTCGACTCTGAGGGCGCGGCAAATGTACAGGTACACACACAGTGACGCCTCCAGATGCTGCCAATTCAACGTCGTCTATGCAAAAAAACTACAATGTTCATAAGTGACGTGAAGTCTGCAGTGGAGCAGAGCGTCCCGCCCAACGCCTTCTGCTACAGCATCACGGAGTGCTGGAGTATTGTCGTCACTGGGTCAGCAATGTGGCATGGCACACAACATTGCTGAACATAGAACACTGCTGCTGCCGCCGCCGTCTGCGTCTTTCTAAACGCGCGTCTTTTTTAACGCGATAATATCAGGCTGCGTCTTTTTTAACGCGTCTTTTTTAACGCGCGTCTTATTTAAGCGTAACCGATTTTGGGGGAGGGGGTCTCCAGGAGCAAAAAGTGGGGGGGGGGGGTAGCTGGCCATTGTTTGAGTTATAATGGTACTTTTTGGTCTAAAATGGGTATAAAAAGGGTGTAAACAGTGTTATTTAGCTGTTTCATGGTCATATAACACTGAAAAGCACTGAAAAACACCAACAGTTACTCACCTTTATCGTTTTACACATGACGAAAATCCTTTGGGAAAATTCTGGGGGGGGGGGCGGGGGGGGGAGTTGGGGGGGTGGTTGAAAAACTAGTGGGGGGCCCCCAAAGCCCCCCCAACCACCCCCCCAGTTACAGGTATGAGTCGGTGTAAGGAAATGCCGGCCCAGTCGAGAAATGCCGGCCCAGTCAAAAAATGCCGCGATTGTCTTCTCCAAGGAGTTCGTCGTCAGCTCGGCTTCAAACCGCCGTCCAGCCCCCCACCGTCGTCTCGGCCCGGGGTACAACAGACCCGTGTTCCGGGGACCATCGGACCGAGAGCGGTGGAGCTGACGGCGGCGAGGGAGGACTTCTCGCTGACGACTCCTCCCGCTTGCTGGCTGCAAAATTGGACGCTGTGGAGAAAAGCGTCACTGCCGTTTCTGGAGAACTTTGCAGCTTTCGACGAGTAGTCATGCGCAAATTTCGGCAGGTGCAGCAGAGCGTCCGACGGGCGGGTTTGCTGTGCTCCACCATGTAATGTCTGCGACTTTTTACGCCCCTGCCCTTCCGACCTGCCTACGATCCCCTACGATCTTACGACCAGCTATCTCCTTTCTCGTATGCAAATAGCGCGAGTTACGCGTTCGCAGCTGTGAATAACGTGAGTATGCAAATCGATGCAGCGTTTGCTACGCGTTGTCCGCCATGTGCAGCGTTCGCTCTCGCCCATCTCACTTTCCCCCGTCGCCCGTTCCTCACTTTCTTGGAGCTCCGTTCTCTGTTGAGCTCAGAAGTCCACGCCTGTTGGTGCTCCGCGTCCGTCGAGCTAGAAAGCCGTCTCTTTCTGGTGCTCCGTGCCGCGTTGAGCGCGTGTGTCGACAGCGTGTGTGTGAGCGCTAGGCTTTTGTTGGCCTGTGTAGGGTGCGTCTTGAATTATCGTGTCTCTCTTCTTGAGAGCGTGGGTCGGACAAAGAATACCGACGCCACTGTGTGCGACGCTCGCCCGTGCGTGCGTGCGCCTCGTTTGTGCAGTACAGGGAGGGATCAAGGAGCGACGAAGCAGGCGCCGAAACGAGAGCCAGCCAGCTTTCGCGTCCAGAAGTTCAGCAGCCACGAGGCCTCACCATCGATGACGGTTTGCGCGTGTTTTCTAAGGGGTTTGAGGTCGCTGTAGACTCCCCCTCCCACCACCGTCAGGGTTGGAATCAGTCTGGGACTGAGCCCTTGGTTTGAGAGCCTGTGTCTGTAGAAACATGCACCACTGGGTGGGCAGGTCAGCCCAGGCGAGCGAGGCCTGATGCTTGACTTGACACCAGAGCCCTCTAGATAAACCCTCTAGACCTCACAGTGGGTGAGTAGGACATCACAGTGGTGGCCACAGACGTGTTTCGCCCTCGCTTGTATCCTACTCACCCTTTTTTGCCGCTTTTCTGCCGCGAAATTCCCGCATTTGGCGTCCCCCAATTTTTGCGTTTGAACTTTTTTTGGCTACCGTATTCCGCCGATTACCACACGCTTCGGTTTTCGGTACCGTAGTCTTTTCGAATTCGTCTTATTCGAAGTTACGGTAGTGTCTCTTCCCTCCCGGTACAGTATTCTTCCGTTTAACGCAGTTTCAGGTGGTTGCTTTGAATTTTCCCTTCCATCATGCCGCGTTCGGTTCCGTCACAACCCCCACAGTGTTGCTTTTGCGGACAGTTCACTCCACGCGATGCGTCCACCTGCTCCTCTGCTGCTTGCGCGCGACCCATTTGCCTTTCTTGCCTCGACAGCCGCACTGACGCTTCCAATCCATTTTGCGCCGATTGCGCTCCGCCACCCACTGCGTCCCCCGCAGCTTCTGTGGCCCCGTCTCCTACCGTCACCCTCCAGGACATTGCCGCTCAATTGTCCAACATGACGCAGCATCTTATGGCCGTCGAACACAACCAGTCGCAGCTCGCCTCGCAGCACAGCAGCCGACACGCCTCTCGCGATTCCCAACCGCAGAGTAGTGCGCACAGCTCTCTGACCGATGGCCCGTCCAACAATTTGGCGGCTCAGACAGCTCCGCCTCCCGTTCCGCTGCACTCTCGGTCGAACGCTCCGCCTACGCAACGCCTTCCCCCCCCCCCCCTGCTTACACCGAGGAGGACACCCAGTACGACGACGCGTACGAGACACCGGTCTACGACTCCTACCCCTTCAGTGGCGCTGACGTGGGCGTCAGTTCTTTTGTGCGGGCGGGAGGTCCCCCGCAGCCGCCAGAGGGTCGTGCTCCATTTGTTGCTGCTGCCCCCACACAGCGTTTGTCAGCGCGGCAGCGACAGAGAGTGGAGCCACCCAGAGTGCCGCCGACCCGTACTCAGCAATTTGGCGCGCAAGTCTACCAGTCACTCGCGTACGCGCACGAACAAACGAATAGTGGCGAGCGTGTGCCGCGATCGTCGATGCGACAGGTTGATGCCTCTGGTGGTGTCCCAGTTGCGTTCGATCAGAGTCGGCCAACGCATGACTGTGTACGCTCTGCCAACGAGTTTCCTCCGTCTTGTTTGTCTCACGCGCAAAGCCCAATCCGCCAACGCATGGCGCGTGCGTCGTCGCGAGCAGCGCACCGGACATTGGTCGATTCTTTGGCGATCACAACAAAGACGAGGTCACTGTCGAAATATTTCTTCATCGGTTCCGTCGGTCCATGCGACTTGAGAGGACGCCTGAGAGTCTTTGGGGTCCTCTCGTCGAGTTTGGCTTGGTGGAGATGCCGAGCGGTTATTGAGTTGCACGAACAGACTGGCCGGACGGACATAATACAGAGAAATCGAACAGCTGCTACTTAAGTTGTATAGGAGCGACAAGCACGCTGACGTCGCGTTCCTGCAGCTTACAAATTCGAGTGGCGCGGCGACCCAATTGAAAAGGTAGTTTCGCGCGTAAGCAGCTGGTTCTTAGTGCTTATCCGGAAATGCTGCCAGATGCGCGTCAGAATGAAGTGAAACGCACGCTCTGCCACTTTCCGATAGTTTGGCCACATCGCAGCTCTAGCTGTAGGAAGCCTAGATGACTTTTCGCATCACTATGACACACGACTGAGTACGCCCCATCTATTATATAACTCTCCTCGACGAGATTGAAGCGCAGACCATCACCCCTAGTTGAACCATACCACCACAGAGATACTACGATGACTGCATGGCAGGAGAGCGGTTCCTTCCTCCTCCCTTCTCCCAACCAAAACCACATCATTGCGCTACACACAGCTCATCAAATCCCCCCAAGTCAACATCTAGTTCCACCTAATATCTAGACGCGCGACGCATCCCATTTTATTACTTGTCACAAGTCACTTCCTTAGGGACTTCGCCAATACAACACAACCACACCCCAGCCCGCAGGCCGTCGGTAATGCCCAGTGAGTCAGGTAAGTTCTGCTACTTAACTCTCCTCTTGCCCCCATTTGAAGCCAACTAAGACCCACCCACAGAGCTCAGAGACCAGCCAAAGCAACCCATACCACCACCCCTAATGCACACTGCCGACTTCCCACTAATTGAGCAGACCCCATCCTTCTCCAACCCTCTCACTTAAACCAAACACCCAAAACAACCTCCCTCACAACACTCAAGAATGGTGCTCATAAATCCCTTCATGCATGACCCCTCCCAAACTACTATACACCACTTACACAACCATACACCTTACCATTAAATAATCTATATGTAAAAAAACAAGGGGGCAAAAAAAAAAAAAAAAAAAAAAAAAAAGAAAACGACGAACAAAAGAAAAAAAAAAAAAAAAAAAAAAAAAAAAAAACAAAAAAAAAAAAAAAAGAAAAAAGAAGGAAAAAAAAACAAAAAAAAAAAAAAAAAAAAAAAAAAAAAAAAAAAAAAAATAAAAAAAAACTCAAAAAACAAAAAAACCCCAACCCAAAACCAAACAAAAAAAAACCCCCACACAAAAACTAAAAACCCAAAGGTCTTTATTTCCTCCATCATGCGCGTCCCGCACACCCCCAATGTTTTTCGACAATCACTCCCGCGAGCGCCACCTGCTCCCTGCTGCTTGGCGCGCCCATCTTTCTTCCTCGACAGCGCACGGCTCCATCATTGCCCAGCGCTCCGCCACCACCGTCCCGGTTCCGGCCCGCTCCTACCGCCCCTCCAGGATGCCGCTCAATGCAACATGGAGCTTATGCGCAACCAGCGACGCCTCGCAGACCGAGGACGCTCTGCGCCACCGCAAGACGAAGCCTCTGAGATGGCGCAAAATTTGGCAAACCCGCCCCCGCGAGCACACTCGGAACCTCCGCCTCGCAACGCCTCCCCCCCCCCTGCTTACACCGAGGAGGCACCCAGACGACGAGCGACAGCCGGCCGCCCCCTAGTGACTTTGGGAGGCCGCGCCGCAGAGGCGTGCCATGTCTGCCCCACACAGCGGAGGGGAGGAGAAGGGAGACCCAGAGGGGGAGAATTGGCGAAGCCACCAGTCACTCGCGACGCGCACGAAAAACGAATAGGAGGGAGAGAAGGCTGGTGGTCAGGGGGGATGCGCTGAACGACTCCGTTGTCGCACGCGAAAGCCAATCCGCAACGCATGGCGCGGCGTCGTCGCGAGAGCGCACCGGACATGGTCGATTCTTTGGCGATCACAACAAAGACGAGGTCACTGTGAAATATTTCTTCATCGGTTCCGGGCCATCGACTAGAGGACGCCTAGAGCTTGGGCCTCTGTGAGTCTTGGCGGGAGAGCCGAGGGTCTATATCAGTTACGAACAGACTGGGGACGGATCGAAGAGAAATCGAAAGCTGCTACTAAGTTGAAGGAGCGACAAGCACGCTGACGTCGCGTTCCTGCAGCTTACACAATTCGAGTGGCGCGGCGACCCAATTGAAAAGGTAGTTTCGCGCGTCAAGCAGCTGGTTCTTAGTGCTTATCCGGAAATGCTGCCAGATGCGCGTCAGAATGAAGTGAAACGCACGCTCTTGCGCACTTTGCCGGATAGGTTTGGCCACATCGCAGCTCTAGCTGGTAGGGAAGGCCTAGATGACTTTGTGTCCGCGATCACTCATGAGCAGCAGCGACTGGAGGTACGCCGCCATCGGTATGGTAGTAGTAACTCGTTGCGCTGCGACGAGAGTTGGGAAGCGCAGGACCAGTCACCGCCTAGGTTGAACCAGTACCACCAGCAGGAGGATTACTACGATGACTGGCATGGCAGCGACGAGCGCGTTCCTTTCCGTCCTCCCTTCTCCCAACCAAAACCACATCAGTTGGCGCTGACACAGCAGGCTCAGTCAAATGCCCCCGCGCAAGGTCAAGCAGTCGTTAGGTTCCGACCTAATCAGTCGTAGACGCGCGACGGCATCCCGATTTGTGATTACTGTGGTCAGCAAGGTCACTTCCTTAGGGACTGTCGCCAATACAACACAGACTCACAGCGCGCGCAGCTGCGAGGCCGTGGTCGTGGTAATGGCCCAGGTGGAGGTCGAGGTGGTCAAGGTTCTGCGTACGTTAACTCTGCCTCTGTGGTGCCCCGCGATGTGTGGGAAGCCAACTCGTGGGAAGAGTTTCGCGCGATCCGCGAGCAGGAGGCTGCCGAGGAGAGCGCGACACAAAAGGCAATCCGCGACGAGGTAGCGCGCACACGCACCCAGCGCGCGCTGAATGGCACATCGTGGCGCGACTTTGCCTCATCTGGAGAATTTGGAGCGCAGGCCACGCTCGCAAGTGGTCCTGTCGTCTCAGACGCGTCGTGTTCGGTGTACACTGTGAAACGCAAACGACGTCGCCAGAGGAACAGACGCGTGCCCTCATCGGAAGCATCACTTGCCCACGGCAAGGGAATGGTGCTCGATGAAAGTTCGCCTTTGGGCATGGGCATGGACGGTTCTGGTCCGTCGTCTCCGTCAAACGTGAGCCTGGATGGTACACCGATCGTCTGTTCAGTCACAACGCATACACCTTTTGACGCAGTGTTCAGAGAGGATGGTCAGCAGTCTGAGTCGAGTTGGTCGTCGTTTCGGTCTGAGCCGCTTCAGCAGCTGACGTTCCCTGTCGAGCAGCAGCCCACACCGTCTGTGCCTCTCCAGCCAGCGTCGGTGGTGGTGGACTCTCCAGCGTCGAGCGCAGTGCAGCAAGTTGGGCTCATCGACCCGCCTCCAGCCAGACTCCTGCAGATGCAGCCTCCAGCGTCGAACTCTGTGGTCAACAGCTTGTTGGCGCCGCCATCTCCGAGGGCGTCACCCCAGCAGCATCTGCAGCCTCTCAGCAGTCATCTCATCCGACACAGTACGTCTTCCAGTAGGAGAGTTCGTGGCAGCTTTGGTAGCCTACCCAACCCCTCTTCTCCTCTTCCCCAAGTGTCCCAGCCCATGGGGCCTGTCCTCTCATGCGTGTGTAGCACACAGTGCAGACAGAGCAGAGTATTGACAACTGTGCAAAGACTTGCACTGGACGACGCAGTGGTTTGCAAACCAGTTTTGGTTGAATACCCAAATGGTGCGTTCACGTCCCAGGTGCAGCACAGGATCGGTCAAAGCATGGTACACTCTCAGCAACGCAGCTACACTGACACAGGACACGAGTACACAGTGCAACAAATGAGCCAGCCTGAGTCAGCTCGGCACCTGTTGAGTGATCTACTGGACGCTAGGTCTTTGGACCCGCGTGTTCAACAGGTCAGCTTCAGGAGGGTTGCTCATACTCTCCAGGTGGGCACAGGGTCCGGTTTGGTTGGTGTAGAGAGTCCTTGGGCCTACAAAAAATGGCAGTTTTCTGCAAAAAAGGGGTAGGCTAGGTCTCTCAAATTTACACCCAGTCCAACCCACACCCTGTAGGTAAGGCAGTCTGTCAGTCCCTGTTAGTACCGCGGAAAGCACACACACCAACCTTCCTGTCTTCATGGCACCCACTTTGTTAGTGGCGATTCATTCACCAATCTGGGCGAGATTGTCTGATGGCCTTGTCCCGTAGGTAAGAAATCGGCCGATCTTTTCCGTGCTCAGGGCCTTTGCCTGCACGCGTCCTACCGCCCGCGCAGTTGCGCAACCGAATCCGCTATGGTGCCTGGTCCATGTATACACTTATTCTCTAGTTCCAGACTGACTTTCCGCAAACCACATCAAAACTGGCAGACAGACACAAAGACAATGACGCACACGCAGCGACGCAGTGGCCTTTGCCGTTCTCTGTTTAGCGTTGCTGTTGTTTTTCTTTTCCTGTTGTTGTTGTACCCCATTCACGCTCCGCGATCGCTATTGGTCGTGTCCAGAGCCCCGTAAGCTGGCGATCATGCCCAGCATCGTTGTCGTCAATTTTCCCCACTACCGTATACCCCCCGAACAAGAAACGGAGTTTCTTTTTGTGCCGGCGGGACTGTAATGTCTGCGACTTTTTACGCCCCTGCCCTTCCGACCTGCCTACGATCCCCTACGATCTTACGACCAGCTATCTCCTTTCTCGTATGCAAATAGCGCGAGTTACGCGTTCGCAGCTGTGAATAACGTGAGTATGCAAATCGATGCAGCGTTTGCTACGCGTTGTCCGCCATGTGCAGCGTTCGGTCTCGCCCATCTCACTTTCCCCCGTCGCCCGTTCCTCACTTTCTTGGAGCTCCGTTCTCTGTTGAGCTCAGAAGTCCACGCCTGTTGGTGCTCCGCGTCCGTCGAGCTAGAAAGCCGTCTCTTTCTGGTGCTCCGTGCCGCGTTGAGCGCGTGTGTCGACAGCGTGTGTGTGAGCGCTAGGCTTTTGTTGGCCTGTGTAGGGTGCGTCTTGAATTATCGTGTCTCTCTTCTTGAGAGCGTGGGTCGGACAAAGAATACCGACGCCACTGTGTGCGACGCTCGCCCGTGCGTGCGTGCGCCTCGTTTGTGCAGTACAGGGAGGGATCAAGGAGCGACGAAGCAGGCGCCGAAACGAGAGCCGGCCAGCTTTCGCGTCCAGAAGTTCAGCAGCCACGAGGCCTCACCATCGACGACGGTTTGCGCGTGTTTTCTAAGGGGTTTGAGGTCGCTGTAGACTCCCCCTCCCACCACCGTCAGGGTTGGAATCAGTCTGGGACTGAGCCCTTGGTTTGAGAGCCTGTGTCTGTAGAAACATGCACCACTGGGTGGGCAGGTCAGCCCAGGCGAGCGAGGCCTGATGCTTGACTTGACACCAGAGCCCTCTAGATAAACCCTCTAGACCTCACAGTGGGTGAGTAGGACATCACACACCACGGCTAGTAGGTCCGTCCAAACTTCGCTGGAGGCATCCAGACTCGCTGAAATTACTGAGCCAGTGGAGCCGGCGCCTGGGACGTCATCGTCTTTGGGACTGAGAGCGTTCCGAGTCGGACACAATGCTGGCCATGAACTTGAAGGGTCGGGTCGAGTTTGAGTGCTGGGCCGTCGCCAGCTGGCTCGACGTCAACGTCTTCGTCTACAGCACGGACGGATTTGACAACGGCCGGCTGGGCTGTCTACACTGTACGTCCCAGGGGGCTACGGCAGGTACGACGCGCCGCACGGCGAGCTGAGATCTCGCTCGTCAGTCTACCTATTTGCGCAACTCTGGCGGGCATTTTGAAGTTGTGACATCAAGAACTTAAAGGGCCGCGTTCTCATCGTTGCCGATGGTGACGGGTTTCGTCTTTTCACGTCAGCAAGCGGCGATGCATACTACCGCTGTCGGGTGTGCGACCACTACAACATTACTTGTCCGGAACAGACTGATGCTGGCGTCTCTACGAGAAGTTCGTCGAACGTCGAACTCCAGCAGCCACCGCCACCGCCTCGTTGGCCGCGCGTCCGGTGTAGGGTAGTCGACGACCAGGCAGAGCTTGTCCGCGCCGACGCCCGTCCTCTTGGGGTCGACGTCGCGCCATCTCGAAGTGACTACTGCAGGCCGCCGCGACGGTCAGCAGTCGGGAACGGCAGCGTCAGCGTCGACACCGACAGGGCGTCGTCTCCATCGTCTCCTCCGGTCGGCAGCCGGCGACGGCACCGCGTCCCACTGCTCTTTCAAGGAAGTTGAAAATTTGTTCTATGTTGAGCAATCAAAGAAAGCACTGCCGCCGATTATCCGCACCGCGTTGTGTCACGCTGCACGTTTTATTACATTCAAAAGTAACAATTAACTATTAATCATTAACTTTTACTAATAGCCCGTATTACACATATGCGACAATGGTATTACACGTATGACTACACACCGCTGATAACAGACCGCGCTTGACCGTCAAACGTGCACCAAAATGCCACTCTCATAATGTATTCTTCCTCTCACATGCGCAAGCACATTAGTAGTGAAGGGTGCCTAACCGTGTTGCAACGCTTAAGGATAGCTCCACAGGGTCTACACAGTTAAGGATAGCTTCGAAGGCACCTAAGGATTACCCCTCCCCCCCAGGACCTGTGGGGCTATCCTTAACTGTGCAGACCTCCTGCGGAGCTATCCTTAACTGTGTAGACCCTGCAGAGCTATCCTTAAGCGTTGCAACATGGTTAGGCAACCGGGTTGTAAGGCCAAACCTGTGGAGCTATCCTTAACTGTGTAGACCTGCGTAGCTATCCTTAAGCGTTGCAACATGGTTAGGCAACCGGATTGCAAGGCCAAACCTGTGGAGCTATCCTTAACTGTGTAGACCTGCGGAGCTATCCTTAAGCGTTGCAACACGGTTGGGCAACTGGGTTGCAAGGCCAAACCTGTGGAGCTATACTTGAACATTGCAGACCTGCGGAGCTATCCTTGGGTGTACAGAACCTGTGGAGCTATCCTCAACTGTGCAGACCTCCTGCGGAGTTATCCTTAACTGTGCGGACCTCCTGCGGAGCTATCATTTAGTGGTGCAGCAGGCCTCCTGCGGAGCTATCCTTTAGTGGTGCAGCAGGCCTCCTGCGGAGCTATCCTCGAGTGTGTAGGTCGTGCGGAGCTGTCGCGCCCTCCCTACGATTGAGTGACGACGTTTCTCAGGTCGCCGTTTTAGCAACCCTGCGTTGCTGCGTGGACGTCGCATTGGCAACGCCGATTGGCTGAACTGCGCGGGCAAGCGGCGGGGACGGCGTTCTTGTGCCGCCGTTTAGCGCAGCCACGCTGAGCCACTAAGCCGTTTGCTAATCTTTGTTCTGGGTGTGCATTCACATGTATCGCTGTGCAACATTCAATGGTTACACGCAGTGCAGCTGCGCTGCTTAGCAGGATCGCGGGTAGTCAGCGGTGTCTATTGCTGCTGTCAATTGTGTTGTTAATGTACGTCACGCTCGCGTTTGCTCAATTGCGCTGGCAAGCGGCGAAGCCGAAGGCGTCTCTAGCGGCGCCGATTTTCAAGCAGCCATGGAAAGCCGCTGCGTGGCTGGAAAGCGTTTGGAGTGTTTGTGGGTGCGTGTTCTCTGTGTGTATTCGCGTGTCTGAACCGCAAGCGATGAATAGACAACGACTGGTTCAGGCTACAGCTATGAAAGGCAACGTACACTGCAATACAGCAACCACACTATTTGGCAACCACACTACATAATATGCACCTACTTTCCCGTTCAGATCTCAGAAATCACCAAACGAATCGACGAGAATTCCAGCAAGATCCGAGAGAATAACGACAATCTGGAACAGCTCAGCAGGAAGGTAGAAAGGAATGAAAGGAAGCAGCGCGAGCGCAACATCCGCATCAGCTGCAAGGGCTTCGACAAGGACAAAAGCGCCGAAGAGAACTTCAGATATATTCTAAAAAACGGATTCAAAATGGCTGAGGGCGAAATCAAGGGCACCCAGATCGACACATCGCACTACCTGAACAAGGACAAGACTGCCTTGATTGTCGCATTTGTCAAGAGAGAGCAGAAAATGAAGCTATTCAAAAATCTGAAAAATTTGAAAGGCTTCAGAATGAATAACGAAACTATCAGAATTGCGGACGATAAAACCGATGAACAGCGAGATATCGAAAAGAGGAATTACGAAATCGCAAAGAAGTACAGCGCCGTCTGTGGTGGAGAGTGGGTCTGCGGCTTCAAACAGGATACCATCTTCTGCAAAAAATCCAAAAAAGTTCTCGACGTGTCGAAAGCGAAAGACAAACTGAAAGAGAAGCTAGGAAAACGGTCCAGAAACTCAAGCAGCAGCTCCTCAGATAGCGCCGAAAAATCGGCCAAAAAATAAAAAAACTAGAAAATTAAACTCAAAATTCGAACCTAAATTAAAGAATTTACAGAAACTGAATTGAATTCATTCAGAAGAAGTATTTCTAGGTATTTATCGATTTTAGATATTCTGTGATAGCACTCGTGATTCTTAGCTTAAGTTCGCACACACAGCCTACACATATTTTCGCTTCCATGCAGCACTACAGGTCATTGTGTTCGGTTTGGTATTTTGGTGCGCTATTGACCGTCCGTCTCTCCGTCGTTTTCTAGTCGTTCATAGCCCAAACCTGAGACACCATTCAGGCTAAGCTATACATTAACTATACACATCATGTCATACCGTAATCTCTGTACTATTATACCAACAATTTGCATCATCCTATAGTGCCACATGGCCGTTTAAAGGCCATATTTACCGTACGAATTTTTCCTATCACCTCACACTGTTACATAACCAGCGTCCTTGGGGCTACCTCACGATGAGGTACCCTGCTTGTCTTTTATTTTACCGTAGTATAGTTAATAGATTACATAATACAGCGAAATGCTAAGTTTGCAGGTCACGTAATCAGGCACGTTGTAAATTAAATTCTATCGGTCTTGTCCTGAGCATGTAATGAGTGAGTGACAGCCGCTCCACGGATAGGCCTCCCGTCGTCTCTGCCCACGCCTTCGAGGGCACGGGAGAGCTTCCTGGGATCCTGGGCTGTACAGGAACGGTTTTTTAACTGTGGCAGACGCCTGGCCAGCAGTCCTGGCAATAGTCTCGGAGGGAACCTTCAATTCCTGGCACACCTTCAACCCCTCTCACCGCTTCACACGTAGCTACCGGACGTAATGCCGACCAAGGGCAGTCTACTGCCCGCCGTGGTGCTGAAGGAAGATGCTGCAACATCGAATGCACTATGATCAACGGACTCATGAACTACAGTATACAACCAAACAACAAAATGCATAAAGCAACACTTGCCTGCGGGAAAAATTGTATTACTTGTCAACACGTGATTGCAAAAGACGCAGGAAGGCTGGGCTGCGACTGACGAGCGGCGACGACTGCTGGCGACAGCTGGGGCTGCTGGTCTTGACCGCGCAGCTGCTGACGGCGGAGGAGGCAACGGGGTGAGGTATCAGCTCGGAAGCTGGCGGCCGGTGGGAGGCACACAGCTCTTCCCAAACCTGCCCGACCTCGCGCCCCTTCAACCTCGGCCGAGAGCGGCGGCGGCTGCTCTCTCTCCCTCTCCCCAAAATTCCCCAAAATCGCCCGCCCTCGTGGCCCTCGATTCCCGCGCGCTCGCCCCCCTCTCTGCTCTCTCCCTGAGTTCGACCCTCGGCTTCTAACCCACGCTTGTGTCGCGCCGCGCTACTGTGTAGTGGACGGACACCTCTCTCCTTTTCTCCCTTTTTCTCCAAAGCCAGGACGCGCCGAAGCCCGAAGGCACAACAGTCGCACGCGCCTGCTTCTCACGCACCACTCTGCACTCGCGCGGCCCAACTCTCAAAAGGGGACGCGCTCTAAAGCCGAGAAACGCACAGAGTGACCGACAGACGTACCGGTCACTGCACAGGCGCGTAGAAATGGGAAAACGCGCTACAGAAAACCATCGTCAGACAGCCGGCTGACGCAATCACCGGGTTACTGTAGGACACGGGTTCAACTCACAACCTAATAAAAACCGAACAAAATAAAGCCAAAGGGGGAAGGGGCGGGGGATGGGGAAGTGGACGGGGGAAGGGTGAGGGACTTTACAGTCTCCCTCCCCAATGTGGGCACCGTCCACCAAGCAGCGTGTCGAAGTGACGGGGGGGAATGTCGATGCCCTGGGGACCCAAGCACTCACAGGGCCTTTAGTGAGCACCTTGCCGTTCAGTTGGTCAGTTGGTGGAA
>JASAMY010003451.1:0-25654 GCA_030248085.1 Paralinhomoeus sp. GSCO2_6 | reverse complement strand
CAATTTGTCTCATTAAATAAAATAATGTTGAGAATACTCAGTTGTAAATCACTGCAATGATAAAACTGCAAAGTGTTGGAATGCAGGTCAACCAAAGCCAATGCATGTCAACCAACGCATTTGCACGAATACTACAGAATTGCTTGTAACACCCACTCTGTTTTAAATCAGGGTGTACGCGTCAGCGTACAACCCTAATATGTGACAACTTCTTCAATGCGGCTTTTTGAATTTTCAGT
Organism: Paralinhomoeus sp. GSCO2_6; assembly: GCA_030248085.1. Classification (NCBI taxonomy): domain Eukaryota; kingdom Metazoa; phylum Nematoda; class Chromadorea; order Monhysterida; family Linhomoeidae; genus Paralinhomoeus; species Paralinhomoeus sp. GSCO2_6. The sequence continues at coordinate 25,415 of JASAMY010003451.1, read as the reverse complement.
CGCTTATAACTCTTGATTGCCTGAACGGATTGCGGCGAATGATAGCTCAAAAGAACCGCCTTCTAGACCGGAATCGAATAAGCCGTCCCGCGTTTCGGTGCTCGAGCGCATTTACACGAAACTTCCGAAAATGTTCCGAAAAAGTGGTGTTTTTTTTTTTCCTGTTCTGCACACACTTTTTGGGGCGCCGCTCTGGAACGCCTCAGTCGATTGGGACAAAACTTGGCGTGAGCACGCGGTATATGATGGCAACTTTGTGCCTCCAACGGAAATTTCTTTAGGTGCTACGGATCTCGATTTATGGCCGATTTTGTTCATATTTCTTGGACATAGCCGTTTTTTGGGCCAAAATCTGACAAGAGTAAAACTCGAAAAAAAGCCGAGTAAACCCCCAAATGTTTTTTGAGTTTCGTGAACTATTTCTGAAGGTGAGTCCACGGCGCTTGCATGACCTTTGAAATTCTCACCACACTTTGAGATATTGCCAACTCAAATTTCGGGGTAATTTTGAGGAAATTTTGTTAGCTATAGGCGCTTCAACCGTTCGTCGCAGGGCTGTGCTGTAATGATGAAAGTTACTCGTCTGGACCTGGAATAGGTCACTTTCGACAATGGGAGCGCTCCGATTTCCATGTTTGGCAGCTCGACCCTCTTAGCAGACCCCCATTTTGGACAAAATTTACAACTTTGATCGCGCATTATTTTTGATTTCCTGGACGAATTCTGGCGCGTGGTGGCTCAAAAGAAGCGCATTCAAAGGCGGAATCGATTAAGTCATAACACGTTTTCATACGCTTGTGCATTACCGAGATGTACTTGGAAATGTTATAAAAAGTGGGTCCTGCCTAGCTTTTGGTTCGTCGCCCACTTGCGCCTGCATCAATTGAAATGAAACTTTGCAGGCATCTACGGTCTACATCAAAAAATGAAATCCAAAGAGGGCTTCTTGCTACATGCTGTAGATCGTGAGGTATGGTTTACTTTGCAAGTTCTTCGTTCTACCTTGTTCCCGAAATCAAGAGGTCGCTGGTTCGACTCCCAGTAGGGCCTATGCGTTTGCACGTGTCCTATTTAGAGACCCATCAATGGTACTTTGCTGCGACCACTCTTATTGTCTCTTCTCCAGGCTTTCCGACATTTTGGTAATTTTTTTTCAGCCAGGGAACACATTTTTGGACCGATACTCACTACAGTGCGTGACTCACAACAATGCAACACCCGCACGCACGCACGTACGCACGCACGCACGCACGCACACACGCATGCACGCACGCACAATGTGTACAGTGGTACACACTTTTCATAAGCTTTATGGTGCACCACTCAGCATGGGTCCGTGCTGGTCTGCTGCTGTGGGGTTGTATGTGTGTGCGTGCGTGAGGTTTCGATTAATCTTTCTTTTACGAAAAAACACTGTATTAAGGAAAATTTTGCAGGTGGCTGCAAAAAAGGAGAATATGTGGCGCTCCTTTAGGTCCAGTTTGAAAAAACGCGGTATTAAAGTAGTCACTTCATCAGATGATCAACTTCAGTATGGACAAACCGTGTATAATCGAACCAAACGCAGCAACACGTCACATATTCGGCGTTTGTTGTGCGAGCCATCGCACACAGCCACAACACCACCACCATCAATCCACCCTCACAAACTCTTTCATCTCTCTGACGATGCACTGTCATTCATAGGCATTGGGTGGATGGACAGGGCACACAGCCAAAGATTCTGCATTGACAATTTCGCTGCCCTGCCTGTCCTGAATTTTTAATATGTGGCTTGCCCTTACAGTAAAAGTGATATGTGCCATCATTTCACAATCTTGAGTACCAAGTACATACCCTACATTCAATCTTCGATTCTCGTTCATCTTTATTCCACTTCTGTTAGCCTGTACCTATGGACAGGACTGTCATCTGTGGACGTCCAGGCAAGGACAAGACCCGCTCTCGTCTCTGAGTCCAAGGAATGAAAGGCAAGGAATGCTCATCAGGGGTGGTCCTCATGCAGCCTGGACTGCCTTTCCAGTGATCCAAGCGAGCGAGTGAAGCGAGCACAACAAACGCCGAATATGTGACGTGTTGCTGCGTTTGGTTCGATTATACACGGTTTGTCCATACTGAAGTTGATCATCTGATGAAGTGACTACTTTAATACCGCGTTTTTTCAAACTGGACCTAAAGGAGCGCCACATATTCTCCTTTTTTGCAGCCACCTGCAAAATTTTCCTTAATAAATTTCATATCAACACACCCACGACTTAAATTGGAGACATGCGCTGAGACTCGTTTGCAGAAGTTTTGTTTTATTTTCTGTGGTGATGCTATGTGGCGGGGGGGGGGGGAGAGCATAGGCTTTTCGGTGTGTCTGTTTGTATGTGCTGTATGTTCAAAAACGTTTTGCTCTCGCAACCCAACACGAACAATCCGAAACATGCACAAAACGCGCACACAAAGAAGACCATGAACCGATGCAAGGGGGGGGGGAGGGGGGCTGGAGAGAATGGGAGAGCCAGAAATTGGTTTATCGCCCAGAGGCCCCCAAAGGTCGAGTAGCTCAATGACCAATGGGGGATTGGGGGCGAGAATAGGCAGAGATTGTTGCTATATCTGAGAAACCTTTCATCTCTTTTGTAGTTTGTCATTCATCATCAAAAACGTGCTCAGAAGTGATTCAGTATCTATATTTTCATGTCCTCAGTAGTGACTCATCATCAATACAATGTGTCATAAAACCATGCTGTGAATGCTCAGTTTAAAAACAACAATGACGAATCTGTAAATTGCTGCAGCAAAAGCCAAAGGAAGTCAACCAATGCAACCAATGCACTTCTGCAATACAGAAAAACATTTCATCTTTTTTGTTGTAACGCTTTATTCTTGCGCCATTACATTTCCAGTCATTACATTCGATAGTAAAAATTAGGCACTACCATCTTGAGCAGACACACCATAAATCCCATATAGGCAGTGGGCTAATTGTTTTAATCAGCCCTTCAGAGTCAGCTAATAATAATTGGCTTTTTTGTAATCTGCATGGTTGCTCACATGTGTTCATGCACCTTGATCTGCAGGCGCAAGGCCTTTGGACCTGGTCTAAGCTAGGATCGCGGTCCGACGCTTCCGATTCCATTCCAGCGCGCCGTGGGCGGGCGGTTTTCGGCGGGCTTGGGCTTGTGTCTTCCTTTTTTTGGCAAAGCACAATTGTTGCGTCCGCGTCCGCTGCGTCCGAAACCTAAGTGAAGCCTAAGCCTAAGCGAAGCATAAGCCTAAGCCAAGTCAAAGCCAAAGCATAAGCCTCAGCAAAGTCTGGACTAAGCCTAAGCAAAGCCTAAAATAAAGAAAGTTTTCATCGGGCGCATCAATTGTTTTCAGCCGTTTTCTTTTTCAGGGAAATCCAAGTTCATTGGGCCATTGGACAGGGCAAAACGCACCACAATATTTCATTTATTAGGTTTAATGCGCCGACGATCAGTGCTCAACGCCAAGAAAAACAAAAACAACGCACCACTAAAACGCTAACACATACACGCGCATGCGTGCGTGCGCCCACTCGCGAGTCCATGCGTGCGTGCGTGCGTGCGTGCGTGCGTGCGTGCGTGCGTGCGTGCGTGCGTGCGTGCGTGCGTGCGTGCGTGCGTGCGTGCGTGCGCGCGCGCGCGCGCGTGTCCGTGTCCATGTGTGTGTGCGTGCGTGCATGAGTGCGCGTGCGTGCGTGGGTGCGTCCATGTGTGTGCGTGTATGCGTGCGTGCATGCGTGCGTGCGATCGAGCGTACTCGTGCGTGCATGCACGTGTCCATGTCCATGTGCATGCGTGTGCGTGCGTGCGCGCGTGCGTGCGTGCGCGCGCGCGCGTGTTCGTGTCCATGTGTGTGTGTGCGTGCGTGCATGAGTGCGCGTGCGTGCGTGGGTGCGTCCGTGTGTGTGTGCGTGTATGCATGCGCGTGTCCATGTCCATGTGCGTGTGCGCGCGCGCGCGCGTGCGTTCGTGCGTGCGTGCGTGCGCGCGTGCGTGCATGCATGAGCGTGTAATACAAGTTTTTATAGCGTTAACACCTGTAAAACAAAGTAAAATATAATAAAAAGTTCAAAGTTTTTATAGCATAAACACGTGCAAAACAAAAAAGTTATAAACAAAAAAGTTACAAGTATTTTGATGGCAGAGGTTTGATCCCAGGACCTTTAGAAAAGTAACGGACATCATAACCACTACACCATTGATCTGTACACATCTGCTTTCTAAACACTTCTGATAAGTCAGAAGCATGCATAAAATGTGCTGTATTATCATATAATTTATTTATATTTGCATAACGCATGGATTACAATAGCTTCAGTAGTGCCACTCTTATTTTGATGGTAAAATGTGCCAAGCAAGCTTCATACAAAATTTCAGCTCAAGCTGCATTGCAGACAGAACCCACAAACAGTCATGCTACTGTAGAAAAGGATAATGCTATATCTTGTCATTACTGTAGCAGATTGGAAAACGAATGCCAGGTTCGTGATCACCACGGTCGATTACATATATCCCAAGCAGATTTGACACTGAATTCTCAAATTCGATGAAACGCAATTTGCATATTCAATGCGTCGTATCTCGCGATTACGGTATCGCACTGGAAAACGGATGTGATATTCGTGATCAGCACGGTCGATTACATATATCCCAAGCAGAATTGACACTGAATTCTCAAATTCGATCAAACACGTATGCGAAATTTGCATAACTCACGGATTACGGTAGCTATCGCAAATCCGGCCCTTAAATGACGGTGAAGTTTCCCACGGCAGCTTCATACAAAATTTCAGCTCAATCCATCCAGCACAACTCTCTGCGCTGCGTTGCACACAGACAGACAGACAGACAGACAGACAGACATTGTGCTTTAGTAATATAGATGTTTTGGAAAGTTTTCGTTGACGTTTCTTGAAACGCATTGAATCAATCAGAGTCAGTTGACTGAATTCTTACCGTCGTCACAGGCGCAGTAGAACAGCTTGCTGGTCTTGAATCGCATGTCGCAAACGCTGAACGGTATAGTCACCTTAGGCTTGCATAGGCAATTTATTATTTTTTTTTTGGAGGTTCGAGACCAAAGTCTCAGGCGAGATGAGGACCGCATGGGTCCTTGGTTACCTCTGCCTTCTACAAGACCAACTGACTCAATGAGAACAGCTCTCAGGGGGCACTTTTGCGTTAGCCCCTTGCCCAAGGGGGTTACTGTTTTTTTGGCAGTCTTGCAACGCTGAGGATTGAACTCCGCACCTTGCGGTTTGGAACCAACACCTTAGCCCAACTGCGCAAACAGCCCGCCAAACAAAAAAATTGTGACATGTTGAATGAACAGTGCTGATTGCAGTCACTGTGCAGTCTACTCAGAACTTTATGCCTACACCTAGGAGCTGAAATTCGTTGACATATCTAGGTATTTAGTTTATTGCTTTGTTGCGTCCGCTCCAAATAAAACTGTACTTATTGGGCCTTGAGCGATCGCACACGTCGAAACTCACGCATTGTAGTCGTAGTCTTTATACTCTTTTTTACGCTCGCCGGGCTTAAGAAATTTGACAAAGACGCGCTTCATGGGCACATCCACACGGCCCTTGTCGCCCAAATAACTCGTTACCGTCTCGTGCTAAAAGTACTGTTTGGCTCAGCAACTTGAGACACAGGACAAAAGGTTTGACAAAAAAACAATTACAAAACTAGGAAACTTAAGAGACTGGCATATATACATGTACATACACCGTGATGGGTGATAGGTGAGGTGATGTACAACTTGTGATGGGACCCAAAAAGCTGCTGACTTCAAGCAGTGCACGGTAACACGTTTGGATTGGACAGCTCAATATTCACGTTAACTTGTAAAAGCAGTACGCTTTAGTTTATCGATTTTAAGCCGATTTTGGAGCCTGTAGTCATCATCATTTTTGAACATCGAAAACATGATAAGCCCACCCCCATTTAACTTGCAATATGCGCCCCTCTCAGTAACCATACAAATTGTTATAGGCTTTACGGCGATTCGACCAGTGGAATCCGACAACTACTGCACAGCCGAATCCTGAATCTCGTCAGTTTATTCGTCGATTCAAGGTATCCAGAGCATGACCACTTACCGACAAGCAAGTCTTGACTTTCGTTCCAGTCACCAGCGCCGCACTAGCGGCTAAAAGCAGTGTGCACGCTCCGAGTTGCGATTTTAGCGCCATACTGTAGATGGTAGCTGCTCCGCCTGCTGCTGGCCTAGTGATCTGAGAGTGAGACGGCGCTTTTCTGGTCAACATAGGACCCTTTTGAATGGGTTCGCCTTCTGAAATCAGCACACATCTAAAATCGTAGTACCTGAGGACAAGCACACTTGTCCAAATAGAGCCGTCAACGAGTCAAAACAGGCAAACCATTGGAAGCGTCGCAAATGGCGACTGTCGAAGTAGCGCCGTGTACAGACTATACATACATATACATCACATACATCAGAGCGAAAAAAGTCAGAGAGATCGTCTGCGTAGATTAGCGATGCCGGCTACCACCGAGTGTACGTGCGGTCGCTCCAAGGGCCGTTGCATTTGCCAGAACAAAGCCCACTCCTCGCCCGACCTGGACCAGCTGAAGGAGATGATCTCGAACAAGTTCGAGACGCAGGACGAGCGCATCCGCTCTACCATCAAGTCGGTCGTGTCCGAGACTGTCGAGCACGCCGTCGCCGCGCTCGTCTTGGAGCTACAGCAAGCCAAGGAGCACATCGAGGCGCTGCGCTGCCGCGTCGCCGAGCTGGAGGCGCGACCTCTCCACGCTGCTGCCGCGTCTGCGACGGATGGCGGCGGCTCCACCCACTCCGACCAGCGACCCTACGGCGCCCCTCCCATCAACTGGCTCGGCACCCCGAGCTTTGCCGAAGCCGTGGCCAAGGCGGTAGAGCACCACCAGCTGAAAGAGAAGAAGAAGTCAAATTTGGTGATCGTGGGCCTGCCCGAGGCCCAGCCCGGCCTCGCGTCTGGCCCCGTCGACTCCGACCAGCAGACGGTGGCGCGATTGGCGGCGGATCTGCACATCGCACCCACGAGCATCGAGCGCGTCTTCCGCCACGGCCAGTCGCGCAACAACCGGCCGCGCATCGTCAAAATCGCCTTCAACGACATGGACGCCCGCCGGCGCTTCCTGGTCGGCCTGCGCCCTCTGCTGAGGGAGCGCCTGCAAGCTGGCCAGACGCAGCCGCCATTCTACGTGCGCCCGGATCTGACGCCTCTGGAGCTGGAGCAGAATGCGCTGCTGAACAAGGAGAGACACCGACGGATCCAAAATGGCGACGACGTCGTCATCTTTCGAGGTGAGATCATGCTGCGCGTCGATCGCGACCAGTTGCGCTCGCGATTGCCTGTCCGAGAGCCGTTAAACTGAGTGCGTGTCGCAGTCCTGCCGCGAGTCGTTCTGCTACCATGCATGCGTGCCGCTATGGCTACCCAACTGCAGTAGGTATGCACTGTAAGAGCGCTCCACTAGGTGCGGTACAAGTAGGTAGGAACGTGAGCGCCGCGAGTATGCCTTCACTCATGGGCACCACTCCTCTCCCGCCCGCCCCAGGCCCACTGCCCATACCCCCTGTCGGTTCTAGACGCGCGTCCCCCGTACAGCGTACCCATGCGGCTTCTCCCCCCTCTCTCCACCCCTCTTCCCAAAGGCCAACCCTCAACTCCCCCTTGTGGTTTTATGTATTAAATGCGCAATCTCTTACGCATGGGCAGAAGCTGGATCAATTGCATACGTATCTGCGCACAACGCTTGCCAACTTCATTGTCTGCATTTGCGAGACGTGGCTAGATGCCACCTTCCCCTCTGCGCTTCTTGAGAACCAGTCCTCTCATACCACCTACAGAGTTGACCGTTCTGGCCGTCTAGGCGGGGGGTGTCTCATTCTAGTTCCTAAAAGCATTCGTTCTGCTGTCTCTATTCCAGCCCAATCCCACCCACAGTTCGAAGCACTGTCTGTTGATCTCTATCTAAAGAACACCCGCGTACGCATTACTAATGTCTATCGACCACCGTCGTCTAACGACTCGGCCCCACTCATCTCGTACTTGACCAATGCGCTCTCTGTCAACCACCCCTCTATCCTAGTGGGAGACTTCAATTTACCTAGCGTGGACTGGACCAGTCTCACGCAAAGGACAGACGCACGCACAGCAGAAAAACTAGTTTTCCGATACTTCCTCTCTAATGGATTAGAACAACATGTTGACCGGCCAACGCGGGGGAACAACATTCTTGACCTTGTGCTATCTAATCAACCGCAGATTATACACTCAGTGACTGTAGAACCCCCTCTTATAACGTCAGACCACCTAGCTGTCACTTTTCAAACTATTGAATCACTGGACACCAATATACCCTTGCGCAGTTACCGTAAATATGTGAATGGGAATTACACAGCTATGAACGAATATTTACTCACTGTAGATTGGGTGGCTCTATTCGCAACCTGTACCGACGCTGTCAGTATGTGGAATCATTTCAAAAGCATTTTGCATCACTGTATTGAGCACTTTGTACCAATGGGCACTCCAAAAAACAAACCCGTCTCAAAGGAAGTTCGCAAGTTAATTAATAAGCAGAAGAGACTGCACAACAAATTTAAAGCTACACAAAACCAAGATGACTACAACAACTGGAAAATAGCTAACAGAGCGGCAAATAGAGCCATCCTCAGGGAGCAATGTGCGTTTGAAAACAGTTTGGCTAGGCGTGGGAACAGTCGCGAATTTTGGAAGTATGTGTGTGGGCGTATGAAGACAATTCCTACAGTAGCTTCCCTCAGAGCCTCTGATGGTTCGCTTAGGCACACTGATGCTGAAAAGGCCTCCATTCTAAACAATCAATTCTCCTCAGTTTTTGTCACCGACGATAACGAGCCATTGGAATTGTCTTCTCAAACCCAAGTACGCATGTTACCTCCAAACTTCTCTGAATTTGACATTTATCTAGCGCTTTCTAAGTTGCCCAATAAGTTCTCCTCAGGGACCGATGGAATTCCACAGTATCTATTAAAGAGAGTGGCGCTTGCAATTGCCTACCCACTTATGCGAATCTTCAACTTATCCTTGACCACAGCCCAAGTACCACCCGACTGGTTGTGCGCAAACATTACACCCGTGTTTAAAAAAGGCGCCAAAAACAACGCTTCCAACTACAGACCAATTAGTATCACTAGTACATCTTGTAGACTTTTCGAAAGTCTTATCAAAAAACGTGTCCTAGCGCACATGCAATCTAATGGGCTAATCAGCCCTGCGCAACATGGTTTTCTGGCCAAACATAGCACTGTTAGTCAACTTCTAGAATGTCTGAATGACTGGACTAAAGAATTGGATGCTAGACAACCGGTTGACATAGCTTACTTGGATATTGCCAAAGCATTCGATTCAGTTAGCCACTCAAAGTTGCTGCATAAACTTAAGTGCTATGGAATTGCGCACTCAATTACCAATTGGCTCAGTAGCTGGCTAACAAATCGCACCCAACGGGTTAAAGTAAATGACACTTTTTCTGATAGCGCACCAGTTGGTAGTGGAGTCCCTCAAGGTAGCGTGCTAGGTCCACTCCTTTTTCTAATTTTCATCAACGACTTGCCAGCTGTTGCAAACCAAGTTTCGCTCAAACTGTTTGCTGATGACTGCAAGCTGTATTTTCGGTCCAAATTAGTAGACGATCGCAGCAAGCTGCAAAACTCTCTGAATTCAATTTATCAATGGTGCAACAAAAATCAGCTCCAACTTTCTCTGTCCAAATGTTCAGTCCTTCACCTCGGAATAAATCGCAAGGATAGAACAAACTACAGTGTAGGAGGAACACAGCTATCTACAGTCGAAACTATGCGTGACTTGGGCGTCATTGTTTCCAAAGACCTTCGTTTTACTGAACATTGCAACCAGATTAGTAAGGCTGCTGGTCTAAGAGCTTCCGCAATACTAAACTGCTTTCACACTAGAGATTTGAATGTGTTAAGAGTGTTATTTTGCGCGTTTGTTAGAAGCAGTCTTGAATATGCTTCCCCGTGTTGGAATCCGGTCATGGTTGGTAACACAAGGCAGCTGGAATCAATACAGAGAACTTTTACCCGAAATATTCCGCAACTACGCCACTTGTCATATGATGAACGGAGAGAGCGCATTGGTCTTCCCCTCCTTGAGCTACGGCGGCTACATGCCGATTTAATCTATGTCTATAAAATAATTCACAAACAAACTTCCAATAAATTCGAAGATTTCTTTACCTTAAATAGAGACAGCAGAACGAGGGGGCATAATTTTAAACTCCGTCCACAAAAGCACAATACTCAGTATAGAGCTCACTTCTTCTCGAATAGGGTCATTGCTGCTTGGAATGCCTTGTCGGAAGGAACGGTCAACTCCAAAACTATCATTACATTTAAGCATAAACTTCTGAAGGAAAACTTATCCCAATTCCTAAATGGTTAGGTTATAAAATCACCTTTTAGGTGTCACCTAGCCATGTCTCGCACGTGATAAATAACGAAAACGGTTGGCGGGCGTTCCACTTAGGTCAATCCTGTGAACATTTGTACCTTGTTTGTCGTGACACATCTGTATCAATCGTTCGCTTCGCTTGCTGTGCTTCACTTTGTGCCTGCCTTGTATTGTCGTACACCGTGCTTCGACGAATAAACAAACAAACAAACAAACAAACAAACAAACAAACATACATGTGTTGTTGCACTTGAGAACAAACCGCCTACAGCATCGGGAATAACATGGGTAATTCGGGGGGGGGAGAATATACATGCGTACAAATGCGAGTGCGGCTCGTACTTGGGTGCGACAACAGAGAGAATACTAAAAATACACCTAGCAGCAATGATAATGCTACGAATACAATTTATCGAGTGAACTTGTTTCAGTTAAGTGTGGCTAATCCGGAGACGCGGCTACCTACAATGCGTATAATCGTGCGCATTATCCGGAGTACGGATCGAAACAGACGATTGAATCGATTGATAGAAATTATAACGAATTTTTGTAGATTCATGAATAATGTATAGAAATATTTACACAAAAATTAAATTTCTATTTTTGTATGGTACTGTCTGCAAATGTGGGTGTTTCGCCTCCACCGCTTGACACCAGAGAGACGCGCGAGGATCCCAAACGATCCGAATTACGCACACTTTGTATACAATGTCGTGATACACGCGCATGGCGCAATACACGCGCGCTATGCACTGTACGCAGTATGCAGACATGTTTTACTGTGTGCCTATAATTCGTGCAAATTACTGGTCGCTGAGACTAGCATAGAAGCGGCGAGACAGTAGAATGATTGAATTGCATTGATTTCCGTGCTAACGCTATGCAATTACACATGTGACTGCACAATCGGGCGTGCGGCCGAAACCAAGACGCTATGTTGGGTTTTGCGCTATTGCTACACGAAACCTTGCGCGTCACCAAAAAAGCCCATGTTCGTGTCGCCAACCTTTTTGTCTAAAAATGATTACGTACTAATACAAATGCCACGGAACGAGCGTGATCGGTGCGACCGCTCTCAACCTTTAGAATTCTTTCTCCAGCTTGTTACATTTCGTATTTTTGTTTCTGTAGAAAGTTCAGCACAGAATTTCGAATGTGACGACGGGACGCATGGCAGACGCGCATCGGACAAGATAAACACATCGCTGCGTTCGCGCGTGGCACGAACTAGGCACCACCACCACCAACCACCTGCGTGACACCACCAACACAGACAACATTTTGCTACGTACATATGCCGAAGACCCTCTAATTAGCCACCTAGGTGCATTGTACACATCCCTGTAACTGGGGGAGGGTTGGGCGCCCCACTATTTTTCCAACCCCCCCAGAATTTTTCTGAGGGATTTTCATCATGTGTAAAACGATAAAAGTGAGCAAATGTTGGTGTTTTGCAGTGCATTTCAATGTTATATGACCTCAAAATAGCTAATTAACACTATTTAGAGCCTATTTAGGTATACCCATTTGTGATAAAAAAGTACCAGTATAATTAAAAATGGTCGGCTACCCCCTCACTTTACTTTTTGCTCTGGGACCCCCCAAGTCGGCTATTTACCTCCCCCACTCTTCCAGACCGGGTTACAGGTATGATTGTATACATCGTCTTTCGTTTGTGCCCAGGAGACGAGAAGGATCATTTGTGGAGGGTAGGGGGGGGGGGGCTAATTATAGGCGGTGGTTCATTTGGAAGTGGGCTAATTGAAGGCAAGGAGGATGATAAACTAAAAGGCCCTCAGCTCAGGGAGGGGGCTAATAGCCTAATTGGAGAGTTTACACCAGCAAAGCAAGGCTATCACACTTTGGTCCTGCTATCACATCACTATCACACTGCACATTGGTCCAATAATTCAAGATCGCCATCGCCACTCCCTCCAAAACTCCTCTTCAACCTCACCACGAGCATCAGAGCTGACAAGTAGCACGTTTCCAAGAATCCACCGGTGAGGGCCAAGACCCCAGACATCCCTATCTGGAATCCCAATTGACAGACGTTGGCGGTGCGTTGGCCAGCTCACTGGAAGACGCCAACGCAGCGGTGCATTGCACAAGACCCTTCGAATACAAATGAGCCGCAGGTGTTCAGCGGAGTCGACGAATTCTTGAAACGTCTCCGAGCCATCCCCGCTGCACAACCACGTGTCAATATTCAGACACCTAATGTTCGGTGCCACTTGTGGAATAAACTCGAATGGAGACCCGGTAACAACTCTTAGCTGCGCCAAACATAGATGAGTCAATTGGGACATGCTGATAGACTGGAAGTGCGAGGACGATAATGCAAATTCTGGAGAGTACCTCAGAAACACTCTTCGCAGACGGACGCCGAGCTTGTGGTGCTGATTGATCAGACTCCAAAACCACGCCTCATCGGCCAGGAGTTCTTCTGGCGTGCATACGTCTTCAACTGTGGGACATTCACTCGCAATTTCATGATAAACCATAACTTCAAGTGAGGAGACATGTTGCAGAGCAATAAACCGCAGCAGCGTTTTGGCAGTTGCAGTTGTCACGTGGTCATCAGCAGACTGCTGAGTACAGGAAGGCCAACTCCACGATTCTCCAAAACAAGCCACGTTCAGATGACGCAACACTCCACAGTGCTGTTCAACATTCAAAAGCTGCTCCAAAAAAGACCGAATTGCCAGCAGGAAACTCAGTTGACACTCTCTACACAGCTCTCTTTCTGAGAGATCTATATTAAAGTGGAGCCGTAGTTGTTGAGCAATGCCAAACTTGCATTGATGTTCTAAGCCTGTCAGTATTTTACCAGTTCTTGCTTTCCAATTGTGTATCAAATACTTGTTTCTGTGCTCGACAGTACAAGAAATGGTCGAGACGATCTCTTCCGCACTTTCAACTTGAATCATGAGCTGCAGACACGTGTGTCTGCTTGTGGAAATGGAAATGCTCAACATAAACGGCCGCTGCCAGCAATCTCCAAACGGAAGTAATCGATGCCACTGGCCACAGACAAGTCGGAAACGGGCAATTTCCGCATAAGTAAGAACGGGATGGGTCAGGATTGTGCGTAGAACGTTGCACGGTAGCGTGAAAGGCGACATATCCACGGAGTTCGTTGGCTATTTGGGATTTTTTTGGGAAAACCCTTTCCAGGTTGAACCAGCTGCACCATTTCCAGCTGCACCACGGCAGACCCTCTTTGGGGAGACCGCGACAGAGGCGCACACCGAAATGGTATTCTTGGTCTTAGGCTTATACTTATGCAGGCTTAGGCTTTGCTTAGGCTTTCGCTTAAGCTTTCACATAGGCTTACGCTTTGCTTAGGCTTAGGCTTTTAACTTAGGTTTAGACTTTGCTTAGGCTTTGGCTTATGCATGCATGCATGCACGCACCTCGCATGCATGCATGCACGCACCTCGCATGCATGCACGCACGCACCACCACACACGCACGCACGCAGACAGGCAAGCACACACGCACGCTCACACACATCACGCCCGCACGCACTCACCAGCATACACGCACGCGCGCACACACTCACGCACGCGCGCATACACGCACGCACACACGCACGCGCGCATGCCCTCACGCTCGCACGCACGCTCGCACGCGCGTGCACATGCACACGCTAGCATGTGTGCACGCATCCATACATGCACACACACAAACACTGCACTGGCACGCACGCACACATGCACGTGTGCATGCGTGTGTGCATAAGCCCAAGCTTTAGCATGCCTAAGTGAAAGCCTACGACCATCACAGCAAAGAACATCATTTCGGTGTGCATTTCTCCACTGTGTCTCCCAAAGAGGATCTGGTTGCAGCTGGAAATGGTGCAGCTGGTTCAACCTGGAGCGGGTTTTCCGCAATCCGAAGCGCTTCGGGAAACCTAAGCTCAGTGAACCAGTGAACCAGTGAACCGAGAGAAACGCACCATAATGTTTTAAATGCGTTGACTCTCGTTGCTCACCGGTAAATACAAAAAAAAACGCGTTCAGATGGCGCCAGAAAACAACAAATGGCGCGCTTCAGCGCCACAGAGCCCGGGGCAGAGAAGACCTCGTCCACGGTGTTACGCACCCTCGCCATCGGCCCCTCCGCCTCGTCGCGCCACCGATACGCCAACTAAAGGAGCAATGGAGAGGAGCGCCCGTGTAGATGGACACACTGCGAGTCGGCGCGAGCCGAACCGTCTTGAGTCCGTTGAGCACGACGCCGCACTCCTCGACGATGCCGACGCGGATCCGACTGATCAGCGCGATGCGCGCCAGCTGCGGCGCATTGTAGAAGAGCGCCGTGAAGTTGTCCAGCGCCCACGGCTCGGGATACGCTAAAGGGGTTGTGCAGGGACAGTCGTGCGCAACTGCTACAGCCACGAAAGGAGAAGGGAGGAGGGGCGGGGAATGGGCTGCTGACTAGTGGTCTCCTCGACGAGTTGGAAGAGCTGGCTCTCGGTCCACTGGAAGTCGTAGGAGCGCCGGTTGGCCGTGGGCACTGGAGAGGCGGGCGAGCGACTCGAGCGCCCTGCTCAGCGGCTGCACGCGTCGACAGAAGTCGGCGTAGTCAGTCACCGGGAAGTCGCATACGCTCTTCCAGTCGATCGACGCTGCAATCAGCCGAGTGCACGCATGCACAACGGGGCGTTGCCGAGGAGAGTGGGAGGCGCGCCGCACTCACGATTCTGGCGAACGAAGACGGCCGCGTTGCGCGGTCCGCTCGCCGGGGAGGGCATGCGGACCTGTCGGCCGGCCAGTACGGGCGCGTAGAGTACGTAGAGGAGGCGACCGCGGCGCTCGGCGGCGGGCTGGCAGTCGAGCAGCTTCGTCAGCCAGAAGGGCCCGTCCCGAGCGTCCTTGAAGCGGTGGTCGAGAAAGACGAGTCGGCAGAACTGCCGCACCGCGAACGCGTTCTCCGCTTCCGCCGAACGCCGCTCGGCCGAGGGGAGGCGCTCTTCTGAGGCACCGAAAGGACGCGCGCGCGTCAGGGTCACGCGCGCAGCAGAGCTGCCACTCCTGCCGGCTGATGTGCTGCTTGAGGCGCGCCCCCTTGTTCGTCACGGCCGAGCAGCGCAGCCGGTAGTAGTCGAGCAGGGAGGGAATACTGCCAAAGCGCCGGTGTCGCGGTATAAGTCATCCCCAGGCTAACTCATCCCCCCAGTTAACTTATCCCGGAATAAGTCATCCGGGCGGATGACTTATTCCCCAAAACGTGCGGGCTAGGTATGTCATCCCCCAGCGGGCCAATTGATCCCCCCCTGGCGGATGAAGTTGCATTAGACGACGGGTGACGCGTGTTTAGTTGGCATCAACGCAACTGCAACAGCAGTGGTGGTGCTTGATTAGATGACACTTGATCAGATGTAAGCACAGAAAATATCGAATGCAATTTAATTTCGCCTAATTCGTATGGCATCTGGGTTTACAAGATTTAATACCTACGAATGTGTGGACGTGTTATGCATGCAAGAGGATGCATACGAATGCAAGAGGAGTATTGAAAATGACGGAGAAGAGCAATATCCCAGCGAGAAACGCGAAAGTTGCGTAGTGGTCGGAATCGACACGACCTTCAGAGACAGTTCCCAGCTATCCGTGCCAGCGCCAAGGTACATTCGTCCTTCGGGGAATGGTGAGCGTATCCAAATACATAGCTGCAACCGAACTGAATAGATACGAGTGCGGCCGCTACGCCGCCTCCAATGCTTTCGAACTGGTCAGCGGCATACGTGTCGAACACTTGAGCTCCATTCGCTTTGACCAAACGTAGCCATCAGCTGGCAGTGGCGGATCCAGAAAATCTGACGAGGTGCACGATAACAGGGGCCTTCGGGAACACAGCAATAGGGGCCTCATGGCCGAGCAGCAAAAATTCCACTGCATTGCATGGGAGCTGTCGATGCAGCCGATTTACTTACTTAGCGTTCAGCTTATTTACTTAGCCATCATCCGTTATACCTAGCATATCAGCCGTTTTACTTAGCGTTCAGCAGATCTATACTTAGCAATGCAGCCAAATTTCCTGAGCAAAATGCGCATCATTTACTTAGCAAACAATTCGATGCATTGCGCAATCCATAGAAAGTCGGCCTCTGCAAGTGGAACGTCCTAATGACTTTTAAGATAGGGGGATACATTGGCCCGGCTGGGGGATCAGTTATTTCGGACAAATGGCGGAATAAGTCATCCGGGGGATGACTTATTCTGGGGGATGACTTATTTCGTGACACCGGCCCCTGAACAGTCGCCAACCCTCCTTCTCCGTCGCCTTGTCGGCCGGTAGTCGAGTGATGAGGATGTGCTCGATGTGCGCGGAGCCCAGGACGCTGATGACGTAGCGCTTCTCGGCCTTGTGCTCCGACTCGCGCACCAGGAAGTCGCCCTGCGTCTGCAGCAGCAGCTCCATGTCCTGGCGAGGCATCAGTCCGTGGTAGTACGGCATCGTCTCCATGTTCTCGAATTCGCTCCGTGGTCCTCTGGCCGTGCCCGGTGGCGAACCCGCCCGCCGCGGAGCCGAGGTGCCGGCGCCGCCGCTCTTGGCCCGCCGCTCAAGGACACCCACGCCCGCACGCTCACACGCGCGCACGCTCGCACAAACGCACAAGCGCGCAGGCACGTGCACGCGCACAGGCACGCGCACACGGGCACGCTCGCACGAACCCGAACCTAAATCCTGAGTCTAAGCCTATTAGCCTAAGCCTATTGTGTGTGATCGCGTTGTTAGTATTTTACGGTTAAGCACTGAGCGTCAACGCGTTTAAAATATTATGGTGTGTTTCTCTCGGTTCACTGGTTCACTGGTTCACTGAGCTTAGGTTTCCCAGCGCTTCCTAGCGACGCAACCCAAGCGACGCCCCAGCCCCCCCCCCCCCCACAGCGTCCCTCCACATACGTACAGCGTTATCGTGCGCGTCGATCCATCATCGCCATCAGCTTCTGACGCTCTCTACAGCAGCAGTTCGATTTGTCTGTGTGCGGTTCTGTCTCGCTACGTCCGAATAAACCTCGCCTTCAGCAGAGCATTTTTTTTTTGAAAGCCCAGGCGGGAAAATGTTTTCGCGGGAGCCACGGGAGCCAGGCTATTAGTAAAACCGAACATCAAATTCCTGCTTCTTAAACCGAACTTTAAACAGAAATTTTGCTAATTAAGCGAAGTCTAAGCCTAAGCCTAAGCAAAGCCTAACCCTAAGCCTAAGCATAGACAAAAGCCTAAGCCTGAGCAAAGTCTGGACTAAGCCTAAGCAAAACCTAAGCCTAAGCCAAAACATAAGCCTAAGCCTGAGCAAAGTCTGGACTAAGCCTAAGCAAAGTCTAAAATTAAGAAAATTTCATGGGACTCAGCGAACGCGGTGTAGGCTTTAAACCCTTTGTCAAAAACTTTTTGTCGCAAGCTATTAATATGGTGCGACATTTTGTCGTTAACTTTTTGTCCTTAACTTTTTTGGGATGTACCATAGCATGTTCAAAGTAAGAATTCGGAATTTGAGATTTGGTTTTACTAATAGCCTGGCTCCCGTGGCTCTCGCGAAAACATTTTTCCGCCCAGGCAGGCTCCTAAAAAGGTGAACAAGTGGAAGCGATGTCGGCTACTGGGCAAAACGAGGAAGAGTGCCAGGGGCCCGCGCGCGTAGGCGAAGAGGACGCGGAGGTGCGTGTCGCCACGTGTTCGTGTCGGTCGGCGCTGAGACAGTGACGGACGACGCGGCGTTGGACAGAAGGCCGTGATCTACGAGGAGGGCGGCATGCCGAGGACGCCCTTCGAGGAGATGCGCCGAGAGGGACAGCTCTGCGACGTCACCTTGACCGTCGGCCCGCAGCGCTTCCCGGCCCACAGAGTCGTCTTGGCGGCCACCATTCCTTTCTTTAGGTGCGGTGCTGCTGAGTTTCTATTTCTCCACTGCTGTCGATCTCCTAAAACCGTGTGAATGCTGGCAGTAGCGTGGCCGGGGATGGAAACTCAACTCTAGGCGGGAAGGTGCAAGGGGCACTCGCCCTCATCGAAATCGTTTTGGAGTGAACCTTGCTCTCCCCGAAATTTTCCCATCCTGCGGGGCGCCCAACCCCCGCCCCCAGTTACAGGTATGGCGACTATTGAGCCATGGGGGAGGGGGACATAGGTGCCCGCTGGGGGGTATAGGGGGGGATATACTCCTCCCCTGGAAGACCCTATCCCGAAAGACTTTCGGGATTACCCCTCCCCTGGATTTGATTTTCTGGAGCTTCAAGCCAATTTGTCTTGTAAAAATGGCAAAGTGTGCCTGCGGCGCTGTCTTTTTGTACTTTACAGCTTAAAGGTACATAGAAGTGGCGTTTAGATCACGTTTTGGGTCCATTTTAAGGCGAATAAGTACCATTTTTTGTCAAATTCCGACGTATAAAACTGCATCCGGAAAATCCCGAATTACCCACCCCCTGCCTTCGAAAAATTTGGTGATTTACCCCTCCCCTGGCCCAATTTGCATGGGCACCTATGGAGGGGGATGTAAATCGCACGCATCGCAAATAATCGTCAATGCTCGGACAGGATTGAGGGTGTGGCCGTGGGTTTGATCTTTGCAGTAAACGTAAAAATTCCTAGTCCTTGAATAAAGGGTGCCGGATGTGTTCAGCAGAGGTGTAACTGGCCATCGAAGCTGGGGGGGGGGTGAATCTCGGATTTTTCAAAAGTCGATAGGGGTGACCTGCACGGCCAAATTTGATAGAATTTTTCTTTTTCCAGCCTCAATAATGACCTATAAAATGCTTATATGCTGAAAACAGCGCCGCAGGCGAAAATTTGGTGATTTTTTGGCCAAAAACGCGCCCAAGCGACTCCAAACGACTCCAAAATGGTCTGTAGGTGTGTAAAATACAGCGCCGCAGGCGAAATTTTCAAATTTGGACAATAAATGCTGCTCACAGGCCTGAAAAACACCTTGGGAAGTATGAGAAACACAATTCAGCCATAGGGGTAACCTGCAGTCAGTGCAGGATGGGGGGTGGTCCTACTTTTCTTGCAGGATTGACCGAAGCTGGGGGGGGGGTGAACCCTACCTACACCCTACCCAGTTACACCTTTGGTGTTCAGGTCGATGTTCGCCAGCGGGATGCGCGAGAGCGAGGAGCGCGAAATCGAAATCCAGTGTATGTACGTGCGTGCGTCGACAGATTGACCGACCAAGACGAAGGCAGTGTTGGCGCTTCAGCGATGGATGCGGAGACCCTGGAGCAGTTCGTCGACTTCGCCTACAGCCCGGCTGCGCATCAGCGTCGCCAACGTCGAGAGGCTCCTGCTCGGCGCCAACTTTCTCTCGCTCGACAGCGTGGTCGAGGCCTGCGCCCGCTACTTGCGCCCCACACTCGGAGGTCTCTCTTCAGGGCATAGGTGCCCACGGAAATTGGGCCAGGGGAGGGGTAAATCGCCAAATTTTTCGAAGGCAGGGGGTGGGTAAACTGGGCAATTCGGGATACTTCCCACAGGGTGGGTGGGTGGGTGAGTGAGTGTTATGCATGGTCGATCAATGCAATGCAGCAGCACACTGTATGAATGTACATGGTATGCTGCTAAGAAGAAGAAGATGGCATGATGGTAGCCTGTGTTCTGCGATGAAGACACAGTAGACAACCACACACAGAACTGCAAGTGCAACGACGAGAGTTACAGCACAGCCTTCACATGTGTTTGATGGCCTAGCCTAGTCGAGTCAATGTGATGGACGCCTGCGTCTATGTCCTGGCACAGCAGAACGTCCTCTGGCTTGGTTGTATACAGCCTGCAGGCCAAGAGCGTCAGTTTCACTTTCCTGTGGACTGCTGTCAGGTGAGCTTGCAACTTGGTGTGCATCTGGCACACCATTGTAGTCACAATTTGGTGAGAGAACAGCCACTTGTTTGAGAAATGGGCTGATGAAACTGTAGAAGAAAAAGGAGGAATCATCTAAGTTGCTGGTTCAGCAGCAGACTCCACTGGAGGCTCAGCAGTAGGCTCAGCACCAGCAGCAGGTTTAGCAGCTACTGCAGCAACAGGTTCGCCATTTTGTGAGGCTGTTGCTTCAATTTCCACATTTGGTTTTATGCTGCTCTTTTAGTGGAATGTAGGTTTCCACTGTGGCTGCAGTTGACTTTTCTGTGTTTTTACAGTAATGAGACTGAGTCCTCTGAACATTGGACGATCTTCTCCCTTGCAACTATGAGTTCGATGTACTTACTCATCGTGTGATGGTTCTTCGAGTCATTGTTAAGCAAGTACACACAGGGACTTCCACCGTTGCTCGCCAGCAGTATCCAAACAGTAGTCAATGCCGCACGTTGCATTTTACAGTGAAGTGTGTAATGCTGCGTGCTTGCTCAGGACCTGACAGAAGCGAATAGTGGCCTTGCAGGCGCTGCTTTGTGACACAGTTGCTTGGGAGCTGGCTGCAGTCCACAACGCAGTTAGCTGGAAGTCGACTGACGCAGTTGCTTAGGAGCTGGCACCAAGTAATTTGGAGGCGCCTGGCTGTCTACTGACGCAGTTGCTTTCGCGCAGTTTCTACCAAATTAACTGCGCCGCAAGCGAATATTTGGCCATAATTGACGGTAATGGGAGGTTGTGGTTGGCATACCCCCAGTTCCTCGGTCCCCAGTTCCTCGGTCCCCAATTCCTCGGTCCCCAGTTCCTCGTTCCCCAGTTCCTCTGTGCCCCAATTCCTCGGTCCCAAGTTCCTCGTTTTCTCAGTTCCTCGGTCCCCAATTCCTCTGCGCCCCGGTTCCTCGGTTCTCAATTCCTCGTTTCCCCAATTCCTTCAGCACCTTGCAGATGCCTTGAGAGATTTGCGACAAAGTGACAGCACACCCTTGTTCTTTAATCTTTGGGAAAACTCCAGCAGCCAATCCATTCAGTAACCCCATCAAAGTAACAGTGAATGAATTGAGGGGCCAAAACCACATTAGTTTTTGCCGCCGTCATCTCAGCTGGCGGGCGATCTGGCAGTCAGTAGTGATTACGCTCCTACCAATCAGTCAGGCCATTCATGTTCCTTGAAGAGCACGTCATATGCCCGCCCCGTCTCTAGCTGCCTATGTCCTCAATTACAATGGATTATATCTGGATCTTGACTGCACGTTGTTCCGTGCGCATAGCTCACCACGAGAGCGTGGCTCACGGAACGGACTGCATGTACACCTACATTGTCATGATGTGTCGCGTTCTTTTGCCAATCAAACGCAGACCGAAACGTGCGTGCATTGCGCGCCTGTGATTGCGCCCTGCGCCTGTGTTTGAGCGTGTGCCAGTGCATGTGCGCGTACCATCGCGTTGGTGTAGGCACTTGCTTGCGTGCGGTCTGCCCTGTGCGCGTCCGTCCATCCGTGAGTGCATGCCTGTGCGTGCATGCGTGCTTGCCTGTTCTCGCCAGTCCCGATCGGTTCCTCAGTCACTCACGCTGCTGTGCGTGGCGTGCTTCACCAATCGCGTTTAATGCAGGATTACAAAGCTAAGGGCCGAGGAAATGGGTGGCCGAGGAATTGGGGAACCGAGGAATTGGGGATCGAGGAACTGAGAAAACGAGGAACTGGGAACCGAGGAATTGGGGCACAGAGGAACTGGGGAACGAGGAACTGGGGACCGAGGAATTGGGGACCGAGGAACTGGGGAACGAGGAACTGGGGGCTAACCTTGTGGTTTGCTAAGAATTAAATACTACCTGGCTCAAGAGGGTGAGTTGCATGCTCACCACAGCGCCACAGGCAATTTTTTTCGCATAGTCCAAGAAGAGTGACCTATACGCTCACCAACCATAGCGCCGCAGGCAAAAGTTTGCGCGTATGAATAAACTAAAGTACGAGTGCCTTAATGAAAAGTTAACAAATTAACATCTGCTAAACAGCCTCCCTGACTGCCAGCTCTCTAAGTACTGGTCTGCAGACACTAGGGTGGGCAGGTAGGCAAAGGGCAGCGCGAGCAGGCGTCGGGAGGCTGTTTCGTAGATGTTAATTTGTTAACCTTTCATACATTTTCTTTAGATTATTTATACGCGCAAACTGCCTGCGGCGCCTATTGGTGAGCGTACAGGTCACTTTTAGGCCTAAAATATAGATACCCACTTATTTAACGCTCCAATCAAAAAATTGCCTGCGGCGCTGTGGCGGGGCATCCGACTCCACCCTCTTGATAGTCTAATTCTTCACAATCACAATCGGCCCCCCATTACCGCAATTTTGAATATTTGGCGAGACGTATGCAGAATACCAAATATTCGCCTGCGGCGTTAATTTGGTGGAGCTGCGCGAAACCACTACGTCGTAGACAGCAGGGCGCCCTGATTTGGTGCCACGCAACTGCGTCGGTCGACTTCCAGCTAACTGCGTTGTGGACTTGCTGCCAGCTCGCCCAGCAACTGTGTCACAAAGCAGCGCCGTGCAAGGCCACTTATTTCGCTTCTGTCAGGTCCTGAGCAAGCATGCAGCATTTACACACTTTCACTGTAAAATGCAACTGTGCCGGCCTTGACTACTGTTTGGATACTGCTGGCGAGCAACGGTGGAAGGTCCCTCTGTGTTCCTTGCTTAACAATGACTCGAAATTGGATCCGTTACACTCAAATTAGTTCTCATAATTACATCTCATAATTAGAACGACGTTTCATAATTAGTTGCAAGGGAGAAGATCGTTCAATGTTCAAGGACTCGGTCTCATTACTGCTAAAAACTCACAGAAAAGTCGACTGCAGCCACCGTGGAAACCTACATTCCGCTAAAAGAGCAGCATAAAACCAAATGTTGAAATTAAAGCAACAGCCTCACAAAATGGCGAACCTGTTGCTGCAGTAAAGAGCTGCTAAACCTGCTGCTGGTGCTGAGCCTACTGTTGAGCCTCCAGTGAAATTTTCTGCTGAACTAGCAACTTAGATGATTCCTCCTTTTTCTTCTACAGTTTTCGTGAGCCCGTTTCTCAAACAAGTGGCTGTTCTCTCGCCAATATTGTGACTACTACAATGGTGTGCCAGATGCACACCGAGTTGGGGTGGGCTGACAGCAGTCCCAGCAGAAAGTGAAACTGACGCTCTTGGCCTGCAGGCTGTAAGTGCGACCAAGCCAGAGGAACGTCTCTTCTGTGCCAGGACATAAGCAGCAGTCCCATTGCACATTGACTCGACTAGGCTAGGCCATCAAACACATGTGAAGGCTGTGCTGTAACTCTCGTCGTTGCACTTGCAGTTCTGTGTGTGGTTGTCTACTGTGTCTTCATCGCAGGACACAGGCTACCATCATGCCATCTTCTTCTTCTTACCAGCATACCATGTACATTGATACAGTGTGCTGCTGCATCTTGCATTGATCGACCATGCATAACACTCTCACCCACCCACCCACCCTGTGGGAAGTATCCCAATTAGGATTTGCCCCGCCCCCCTGCCTCTGGAAAATTTGGCGGAGCCCTCCCCTGGCCCGATTTCGTGGGCCGCTCATCCTGAACCTGCGAGTGTGGGCGCAAGAGTGGCGGGCGCAGGCCTCGACCACGCTGTCGAGCGAGGAGTTGGCGCCGAGCAGGGGCCTCTCGACGTTGGCGACGCTGATGCGCAGCCGGGCTGTGGGGCGAAGTCGACGAACTGCTCCAGGGTCTCCGCATCCATCGCTGAAGCGCCAACACTGCTTCGTTGGTGCGGTGTCCTCGACGCACGCACGTACATACACTGATTTCCCTCGCGCTCTCGCTCTCGCGCATCCCGTCATCAGGTGTCGGTAGGGTTCCGCCCCCCCGCCTTCGGTCGATGCTGCAAGAAAAGTCGGTACCGGCCCCCCATCTGCACTGACTGCAGGTTACCCCTATGGCTGAGAAAACTGCTGTTTCTCATCTTTCCCAAGGTGTTTTTTTAGCAGCATTTATTGTCCAAATTTGAAAATTTCCGCCTGCGGCGCTGTATTTTACACACCTACAGACCATTTTGCAAAGTCGTTTGTAAACTCGCTTGTGCGGGGCACCATTTTTGGTCATTTTCGCCTGCGCACTATTTCACATATAACCATTTTCGTGGTCATTATTTGAGGCTGGAAAAAGAAAAATTCTCTGCAAAATTCACCATTACAGGTATGGAGTTTGGAAAAATCCGAGATTCCACCCCAGCTTCGATGGCCAGTTACACCTCTGCTGAATGCGGCACCCTTATTCAAGGACTAGGAAAAATTTGCGTTTACTCGAGATCAAACCCACCGGCCACACCCTCAAATCCTGTCCGAGCATTGACAATTATTTGCGATGCGTGCCGATTTATCCCCCTCCATAGGTGCCGTGCAATTGGGCCAGGAGGGTAAATCGCCAATTTTCGAAGGCAGGGGGGTAGTTGGGATTTTCCGAATCCGGTTTTATACGTCGGAATTTAAAGCAAAAAATGGTACTCATTCGCCTTAAAATGGACCCAAAACGTGATCTAAACGCCACTCTATGTACCTTTAAGCTGTAAAGTACAAAAAGACAGCGCCGCAGGCACACTTTGCCATTTTTACAGAGACAATGGCTTGAAGCTCCCAGAAAATCAAATCCAGGAGGGTAATCCCGAAAGTCTTGCGGGATATAGGGTCTTGGGAGGAGTATATCCCCCTATACCCCCCAGCGGGCCGCTATGCCCCCCTCCCCCATGGCTCAATAGTCGCCAAATTCTGTTAACTGGGGGCGGGGGTTGGGCGCCCCGCAGGATGGGAAAATTTCAGAAAAGCAAGGTTCACTCCAAAACGATTTCCGAGGGCGGATCCCCCCTTGTTCCGCCTAGAGTTGAGCTCATCCGCCGCGCTACTGCCAGCATTCACACGGTTTTAGGAGATCGACAGCAGGTGGATAGAAACTCGCGCACCGGCGGCCTAAAGAAAGGAATGGTGGCCGCCAAGACGACTCTGTGGGGTCCCGCTGCGGGCCGGACGGTCAAGGTGACGTCGCAGAGCTGTCCCTCTCGGCG
>JASAMY010002604.1:0-25644 GCA_030248085.1 Paralinhomoeus sp. GSCO2_6 | reverse complement strand
ATCATCTACATACTAGTGCTTTTAAATTGCTTGAGACTACTGTTGTTGCTATACATTGTAGCTTCATGTGCACTGACTGCATTAGGTGGCATAGGCTATGGGCACATGGTAAAACTGCTGTTAGCCAGACCACTAGTGCATCCTTATCAGTAAATGGCAGTGCTTGGTGCTGCCCTAGCTAGCACACACAGGTGCAATTGTGCACCTTATAGAAACAATAGCTGTGGTGAGTTTATTGCCATGCTGAGTACTTTGATCAATTTGATCAATGATCTGATCAATGGACTGAATGGACTGATCAATTTGCCTACATCACAGCATGCACACATGCACACAGAGATAAAATTGATCTGTTTGTGCTGGAATTTGCATTTCTCATTTATTATTCACTGCTCCTCATTTCTCATTTGCATCTTGAAAATATTTTCAAATTGCTCATTTGGTTTCTCTTGCAGCAATTGCAAAACCAGCAGCATTTGTGGTTTACAGCCTCACTACAAGTCACACACCATGACAGGCTAGGGCTTTGGGCACAATGCCAAGACAAACATGGTAGATGAAACAGATTGTGACTACATAGATCAGTGATCACAGCAGCAAGTCTGCCTCTTGCAGGCCTTGAGCTTCATGTCCACACACACACACACACACACACACGCACACACACATATGCACAGATATGGTCTAAAATTCATCTGTTTGTGCTGGAATTTGCATTTCTCATTTATTATTCACTGCTCCTCATTTCTCATTTTCATCTTGAAAATATTTTCAAATTGCTCATTTGTTTTTTGCAGCAATTACATTGTCCAGCATTTGTGGTCTACCAGCCTCACTACAAGTCACACACCATGACAAGCTAATGAGTTAGCTTTGCTTCCATGACTTGGTACAATGCCAAGACAAACGTGGTAGCTGACAGCTTGTGACAACATAGATTTCACCCAATCACTGTTCACAGCAGCATGTCTGCTTCTTGAAGGCCTTGAGCTTCATGTCCACCAGGTCCATCTTTGAGGTGTGTAGCCCTCACCAAGAAATGCACCAGCATGCATCTGTAGTTGGCCAGTATGCTTGGCAAATTAATATCACAAGACATGTGTTGTTAACCTCTCCTTGACCACTGTTTGTTTTCAATGAGACTATGCAAAACTTCTACCTCACTGCATTATCCCAACAGATGAGGACAAAACGAGGGAGACAGAGATGAGGGTAAGAGGGTAAACAGTTATGTGTAGTACTCATGACAGGGTTAAGGCAGGCAAACGCGTTTGAACATGGTAGCTGATAAGTGACTTGGCACAGTGCCCAAGACTCGTGACTGGTGCGTTTGAACACGTTTACTGATAAGAGCTGGTGACAGCGTGTGACAGCGTGTGACAGGTGCAACTCTTGTAAAACGTTTGAACATGTTTACTGATAAGACCGTGTGACAGGCACTTTGCCAAATAAAGAGCATGTGACAGGCCAACTTGCTAAGTTGTAGCAGCACACAGCAGCACTAATGTGCCCAACAATGGCATTGCTCAGCTGCACATGGTAGAGGATGTTCACTGTAAACACATTGCACATTGACCTACCAATTGACCTAGATCCCCTATTTCACCAGCACAATTCAGACTGAGTATTCACTACAGTGCATGACATGGTAAGTGTAAAAATTTTTAAGTATTGGTGGTCTACAGTGCTGTACCTGCATCCATGCCCTTATTCAAAAAGTTACAGTGATCACACTTCTCAATCAATCAGACCACCCAAAGGTCATGCCAATTATTTGCAATAGTCACAACCATTAATCACCCCATAGGTCACACCAATCATTTCCAATAGTCACAATCATTCAACACTCATAGGTTACACCAATCAATTCCAATTGCTCAGATCACAAACACTCAGATCACTCCATAGGTCACAATGATCATACCCAATCATACAGCAGTCATGACAAATCACACCCAAATAGCACACAGGTAATGTGGATTATGTGTAAATCATGCCTATTCATACACCAGCTATGCTCAATCACACCAGAATAACACACAGTTAATGCTAATTACACAGAAATTATGCCAATAACACTGATCATGCTTGATCACCTATTGCCCAAATCACTCAGATCACATCCATCAGATTGCCCATAGGTCATGGCAATCATGCCCAATGACATGCCAAGATAGCATGTAGGTCACACTACCCAATCATGCACTACCCAATGACACACAAGTCACACCAAAATAACACGCGGTTAATGTAGATTATATGTAAATCATGCCACACCAGCTATGCTCAATCACACCCAAATAACATGCAGTTA
This sequence comes from Paralinhomoeus sp. GSCO2_6, assembly GCA_030248085.1. NCBI lineage: Eukaryota > Metazoa > Nematoda > Chromadorea > Monhysterida > Linhomoeidae > Paralinhomoeus > Paralinhomoeus sp. GSCO2_6. The sequence continues at coordinate 23,330 of JASAMY010002604.1, read as the reverse complement.
ATGCAGACCATGCAAAAATAATGCCTAGACCAAATCACAAAATCGATAGTTGTTCAATTTACATAGAAATTTAATGCATTATGTCTTGACATGTCACCCGCACAATTCATGTTTCACATGCAACAGGTCATACCAGACCACAGCCAGACTGGTCAATCATGGCCAATCATGCTGATCATACTTGATCAATTATTGCCCAAATCACTTAGATCACTTTGTAATTAAATATAATGTAAATTATTTAAATATAAAATAAAAAAATACAAAATAAAATAAATAATTAAATAAAATCGACTTTCCCGCGGTTAAGTTCAAATTTCCGCGCTACAGTAATGTTTTGAATAATTACTGTACCCCCCACTCTTATTCGAGTGGTTACTGTAGGTTGGCGCCGCCCTTATCAGTGCTTGGTGCATTTTGAGTTTAAGCCCCAAGTCGCCCAACTCCTTACTACTGTGATCATTTCGCAGAATGGTTCTGCTGGACAGGTGCTCTGCAGCTGCTGGACGAGAGAACCCTTCTGCCACACCTTGACAATGACGTCATGCGGCACAAGGTTGAGTTGCGGTGGCAGCAAGAAGGTCTCTTCCATAGCTGGGAAACTGCGCTTGTACGACACAGGCGCAGAATACAGCTCGACGAAATTGACGCCTTTCTCCAAAAGGACGCGCACGCCGCCTCGAATGCACTGGAGAGAGCACTGCTGACAGCTACTGGTTGGAGCGTTCTGCCGACGCGCCTTGTGAGGGTAGACCAGCCGCATCACCGTACCGTAGGCGCGAATTGGTACATCCCCCTCGTCCGTTGAGAAATGTGCCACCTCCTCCTCTTGGAAGTGGCAGAACTTGCTTCCTTGGGCTCGGCAAACGTTTCTGGAGCAAAAGGTTGGTGTCCCAGTGACCTTTTCGCCAGTGCCAAAGCATTTCGCAGTGTCGTCGGTCGCCTCAATCCAGTGGATGTTGAGACTGTTGACGTAGACCTTTGTCCCGTTGAACAGTTGCAGCTGGTGGAGAGCGAGCTTGACCGTAGTGCTGCTGCAGCACGGGTCTGGTGAGAACGAGCAGATGTTTGGCGCTGCAGAGAGTAGAATCTCGTCTCCATTGCTTGGCCATGGCAGAGGCGCGCGGCGATCGTGAAACGAGCATCCACTGGCCCAACGTGCACACGAGCAGGTGGAGTTGCACCTGCCCAAGCCGTCCAGGTGACCCTCGGTGCACTGGACCAGCTGATGGCAGAACGTGCCATCGCCATTCTTCACGGCGGCAATGCCTTTTGGCACGCAGCGCTCAGACCAGACGACGTGACTGCCAGTCGCGAGAGTGTCTGGACAACGCGAGCCCAGACTGACAGGACAGTAGAGAGCCAGCAGCAAGCAGTAGAGAGACAGTGTCAGCGGCATTGCAGAGACGAACGACGTCCGCGCGGCCAGTCTCTTGGAGCGTCGCAAAGGGGGCGACGGCGAGGATCGTGGCATTGGGCTGGGGCTTGTCACGAGCGGTGCAGCGCGGACCTCAGTGCCCTCCTCAGCCGGAGTCGTCTCGGTCGGGTACAGCAGGTTGACTGGCCGAGTGCAGGTCTGCCCGTTTGGCAGCATCACTTTAGCCGACCGAACTCGGCCATCGGCACTCTGCAGTAGCTCTTGGATCCGCCCGAGTTTCCAGGCGCCTCTTGGCAGGTTGGGCTGCTCGACGAGCACGAGCGCGCCCTCTCTGGGTGCCTCGTGGTGCTGCTTCCTTGGGCCTTTGTGCTCGTGCTGCATTCTCTCCCGAAGGCTCTGTAGGTACTCGGTCGACCAAAACTGCAAAAACGAGTTCAGTCGCAGGTTGGTCGTTGTCCACATCTGAAGCAGTTTATCCTCGGAGGAAAGAGTAGCAAGAAAGCTAGGGTCGCGGTGTTCCTCCAAACTGGAGTCGAGCGGACTGCCTATCAGCGCCTGAGGATGCAGAAAATCAATGGGGCGCAGAATTGTTGGCGAGTTCACGTCTTGCACAACGTATGTGAGAGGGCGCGAGTTCACAATGGCCTCTGTCTCACACAGGAACGTGTGTAGCTCATCCGCGTTCAGCAGCCTTTTGCCAATCGTCTTTTTGAGACAATTTTTACGAGGCCGACGAGTCGCTCATAGTGACCACCTTTCCAGGGGCTGCGCTCAGCAGGGGCGGATCTAGGAATTTTCGGCTAGGGGGGCGAACGAACCTATCCCGTGGAACCGGCCACAATTAGACCAATGTAGCAGCACCAGCATACATTTTGGGAACCACGAATTTATTTCGGAAAGAGGGTGGAAAAAGTAGCCAAATTTTACAATTATTTGATTTTGTATTCTCTGAGTTGCATCCACACAAATGGCGCCGCAGGCAAAATTTTCAACTTTTGGCATCACGTACGTTCTGAAAGTCACAAATTTTGTTACGCTTTCTACAAAATTAACTGCGCTGCAGGCGAAAATTTTGCTATTTCTACATCTCTCTCAAGGCATTCTTCCCAAAAATTGACTGTAATGAGCGATTGAAATTGGCCAGCAGTGGCGGATCCAGAAATTTTTTTTGGAGGGAGGAAGGATTTAGCAGAAGGGGAACCCTGTTGAAATTAGCAGATGCTAGGCCATTTCGGCGATGTTTTGGGTGGACACCAACCGGTCCATTATTGACAAGTAATACATAAAATCGGCGCCGCAGGCAAAATTGTTTCGCTTGGGGAATCCTATATCCTGCCCCCAAAAGGAGTCCCTATAAAAACCAAGACGCTAGCGGATCCAAGATTTTCTGACAGAAGGTCAAATTTTTTCATCGCAGTTTATCCGAAAAAGTCAAGTTTTGGCCCTGGAATCAGCATTCGCTTTGTTTGCAGTATTTTCAATACACAATAGTGAGTTGCAATTGAACTACAGCGCCACAGGCGAAAATTTTACGCTGTTTGAGTGCCTTAATCCAAGAAAACGTAAGAATCTGCCCACTTCGCCTCTGTGCTCGTCCGTCTTTCGCCTCTTCCCCTTGAGCTCTCCCCCTCCGTCCCCACCCAAATCTGAGCTGACAGGTGGGGGGGACCCCCTCTCACACCTTCTGGATCCGCTAGTGGTCCAAGAGTGACCTGTACGCTCACTACCTACAGCGCCACAGGCGAAAATTTTACGCTTTTTGAGTGCTTTAATCCAAGAAAACGTAAGAATCTGTCCACTTCGCCTCTGTGCTCGTCCGTCTTTCGCCTCTTCCCCTTGAGCTCTCCCCCTCCCTCCCCACCCAAATCTGAGCTGACAGGTGGGGGAGACCCCCTCTCACACCTTCTGGATCCGCTAGTGGTCCAAGAGCGCGTATGAGTAGTGCGTTAATCTAACGGAAACAAACAGACATCTGCTAAACCTCTCTGGCCTGCCTGCTCTCGCTTAACCTTCGCCCATCACCTGCTGCCCACCCTTCGCCCCTCGCCTACCCACTTGCCCTTCGCCCTTGCCTGCCAGTGCCACCCACGCCCCTCGCCTTCCCGCAAGCCCCACACGCAATCCGCCCAGCTATGGAGGCGATCGCCCCTTTCGCCCCCCTCTAGATCCGCCCTTGGCGCTCAGTGATAAAATGCCAGTCAATGCCGTGACGCGCAGTGTAGTGCCAGAGGTTCTCGTCGTGCTGCAGAGAACGCCACAATTGCGCTAGCGCCGACGCGGCCAGCTTGAATGCAGGGGCGTTGTCGGAGTCGTTGTCCTTTGGCGTTCCTCTCCTCGCGATAAAGCGACGCAGGCAGTTGAGGAAGCGTCTCGACCAGTTCGAGATGGATCGCTCTGGTCGAAAGGCACGTGAAGAGGCAGATCCACGCTTTAGTCGTATCGGCCTTCGTTCTAATGTTGATTGGACCGATGTAGTCGAGACCGGCGAATTCGAATGGGCGTGAACGGCTGACACGCGCAGCTGGCAAGTCCGGCATTGGTGGGAGTCGGTAAGCTCCGCCTTGCTGTGTCTTGCAGGCGGTGCAGTGCTGAAGAATCCGACGCACTACAGCACGTCCTTTGGGCAGCCAGTACTGCTGGCGCAGTTCCGCCAGCGTGTGTTGCAGGCCCGCGTGACCACATCTGACATGGGCGTCGTTGACGATCAGCTCCATGTATTTTCCTTTTGATGGTAACAGAATCGGCTGCTTGGCAGAGACGTCTAGCTGAGCGTTGGCGAGGCGAGCGGTATCGTCCTCGAAGTCGATCCGTAGCATCTCGGGCTACCGTCATCCGAAACAACAGGCTTACTCGCACTGGGTTGTGAGTTGGTCTGCATTGGATAGGTAATCTGCAACTGCTGGGGCGGAGCTGGCAACGCTGGCACCGGCGCGACTGGGATCGGAGGCGATACCACCACGTCGCCCTGCCAGTGGCTACTCCCCTGGTTGTACGGTTCGTTGTACCAACCTTGCTGTTGCTGGGGCACGAAATTGCGATTAAAACCACGATTCGCGCCACGCCGGTCGTTACGATTCCGTCGCAAGGAATTCCTCCACCTCGAGGAATTCTGGGGCTCACTGCTCCGACTCGCAGTGCCCGAGGGCTCATCGGCCTCAGCCGCCTGACGCCACTCCTGACGTTGCTGCTCTCGAGCCAACGCCGCCACGAAGTCTTCCAACTCCTGGCCACTCGCGTACACAACGCAACACCGTCAAACGTCACAGGCAAAATACGCAACAACGCACGCTTCACTTCGTTCTGGTGTGCTGGCGGCGACATCTCAGGATACGCCTTCAGCACCAGCTGTTTCAGCTGAGCAACAACCACCTTGACAGGCTCGTCGCGCCATTTCACTTTCGTAAGCTGCATGAAAGCCACTTCTGCGTGCTTATCCTTGCGATACAACTTACGCAACAACACTTCAATTTCACCAAACTCCAAAACGGGTCGGCCAGTCTGCTCATGGGAATGAACAACGGCCAGCTCGGCTTCCCCGCCGAGCCACGATTCTACGATCGGGCCCCACTCGGACTTGGGAGTCCTCTCCATCCACATGCGCTGACAGAACCGATGCAGAAAAATGTCGACACTGACATCGCCGTCGCGACTTCGCTCACCAAAAAATCGGCCAATTGTTGCAGCAGTGGGACGAGGGGAACGAGGGGAAGGGGAAGGGTTGTGTCCACTACGAGCGGTACCTGGCAAAACATTTGCGCGTGTGTCAACTAACGAGTCGGCACTCACAGCACCAAAGTTCGCATCTGTCTGTCGCTGCGCAACACATTCCACCGCGCGCGAAGACATGTTCACACCAGACGGTTGCACACCAGAGCTCGCTGCACTCTGCACGAGCGGCGGACTGGCTTGCTCAGTCGGCAACCAGCGCCTTTCAACACCGTCGGCATCACGAAAATACAAATGAGGCATGGTCGGACGCGCCTCGGCCGTCACGGCAGGCGGTCGCGACCGACTCTCATTGTCCAAATCACAAATGTCGCCATCAAAGTCGATGAGATTGGGCGGATGGCCTGACTCGGACGGCCTTCCCATGCCCGCGCCAGCAAACTGCTCGGCCGGCGGCGCCATACTTTGATGTACGTCACTGGGCACGACGCGCGCTTCCACCAACGGCGAGCGAAACGACACAGCACCACCGTGCGCGCGTGCCATTGTCACAGTCTCGTCTCCATTTGGGGCGAAGGGAGGAAGCGGTGCCATCCCCCCTGGGCTGCTGTAGGCTACGCCTACGGGTGGAGCAGACGAGGTCACTGGAGACGACTGATTGAAATGTGTGCGGGCCTGCGCCTGTGGAAGGGCGGCCGCCGGCAAAGACGCTGACTGACAGTCGTTGGATTGAGGGGCAGGGACCGCGCTCGGCGGCGCAGCCACCTGGGAAGAACTGGACGGCTGGGAGGTGTGAGCCCCAGGTTGCGAAAACGGGATCGTGGAATTGCCAGCGATCGAAGACGCGATCGAAGCACCGAGCTCAGCGAGGAGCGGTCGCAACAAATCGAGTGTCAAGGGGGGCTGTTCGGGTGTCGGCGGGTCACACACCTTGCACACAGGCCGATCCATATCCTCCTGGCGAATCAAACAATGAGTACAGAACGCAATGCCACAGCCCTCGGTAATGCACAAGCGAGGGGTGTTGGTGGTGAAACGACCACACAGGCAGTGGCGTTGGCCTTCCGCCTTATTAATTCAAAGTGGTCTTGGGAGGGTGTATTATTATAGGGGGGGGGGGTAATTATAGGGGGCTAATTATAGGGTTTACGGTATTTTCAAATGGATATGACGGTGCAGACGAACATTTGTACTTGCAAGCAATTATCACGCCAACTCATGCATGTCCTAAAGTTGTACCAAAGGTTCAGGAAAGTGTACAGGGTGCGGCAGGGTTACCCCGCCAACTTTAAAAATTAATAACCCCTGCTAGGAAGCGAATTCTTTCATGCGGTTTGTTGCATTGGAACGGCAATACGATGGCAATTTTTACGAGATTATTTTTACGGTGATAATTAGCGAGACCCACAAAAGAAAATTGAATTTAGGTGATTTAAGCAACTTTTGTTACTTTCGGTAGCAATCCAATTCGAAAGTCAAAAGACAGAATAAAAAATGGAACGTTTTTCTTCAAATGAGCTTGCTAAACTGGCTATTTGGTATGACATAAATCGAAGCGTCTCTCAAATCCAACAAAAATTTCGGACGGAATTTGGCGACATCCACAGGAAGCCAGGGAAAGACTTGATTAAAGGTTGCCACAAAAGACTGCTGGAGCGAGGCACTGTGCTCAAAGGAAAGAGTAGGCCGCCTGTCGGCGACGTGCGCTCTGTGCGCACTCAGTCCACCGAGAAAAGAGTCAAGGCTGCCTTCACAGAAAGCCCTCAGAAGTCGACTCGACTGGTGGCAGCTGAACTGTGGCTTTCGGTCATACTGAACAGTTCGATTGAGCGATTTCGCTGATATTTCGACATAAAAATTGCCATCGTATTGTCGTTCGAATGCAACAAACCGCATAAAAAAATTCGCTTTCTAGCATCACTTATTAATTTTTAAAGTTGGCGGGGTAACCCTGCCGCACCCTGTAGAGTGGTTGGGCCTCCCGAAACCTTGTCTCAAAATTCTGAATCCTTCACTCTCTTCAATTATCATTTGCGGACGGCATGGATATTGAACGTGTCTATTTTCAGACGAATATCACACTGCCGACAAATATCGCAACTACTAGTAACCATCAGACGGCATGCCCAAAAAACAGCATACAGTAGCCACGCATTACATCCATCGAAACTCTGTGTAGCAGCCCATTAGTGCCCCCTCGATAGTGCAAGGACTGGTTGAATTGGAGCAAAAAAAAGACAGTTTTAGCAGCAAAGGCGTGCAGTGGACCGATGTAAAACAGTCCGTTTCCAGGTTTGACAGATGCCAGCTAGAGTTGGGAGAAATACGTTTTGACTTTGGACCGACGTATTCTTTGAGAGTACGTATGTTTCAAAACGTTTAAAAAAACGTACGTTTCAAAAAAAAACTACGTGTATGTATTTTTAAAAAAAAAAATACGTTAAAAAAATACGCGCCCAACTCTAACGCCAGCGCGGGAACTTCTCAAACAAGGCCGCCAGCTCCAAATCAAATTCAAAAAGGAAGCAAATTCAAATTTCTTGGCAGAGTGGAAGCAGATGTGTATGGTTTAAAAGACACATCACGTACCTATATCTCCTTTTTAGACGAATATCACGGTGCAGACAAATATCGCACTTGCAAGCAAATATCACACCCCATACAAATGCAACAGTACAAGTGACATAGCAATTCTATGTGATGTCAAACGCAAACCACAAATCGCTGCTTAACTGTGTGATTGGGTCTGCTTGGTGTTGGACACTGCTTGTTTGGGTGGGGGCTGACATGTCAGCAGAATGATGCAACTGGTTTCAGCTTGACGTTGAGCCATGCATAGACAACACAACCATATTACCGCCTAGGCAGCGAGGAGAGAGCGCACCGCTCAAGGCCAGCCAGCGCCTGGGCAGCCTCAAGCTGCCGGCGCCGCGGCCCGCTACCAAGCAGCCGGCCAGCTGCCCGCCCCGCCGCGCCTACCCGGCCACCAGCCCGCCCTGCAACGCCTGCTGGTCCCGCCCATGCCGCAGCGGCAAGGTCAGTCAGTCGTCTACTATCAATTGTCGGCCTGTCGGTGTACGAGACCAATTAAACGAGCACTAATGAACCCTTCAGCCATTCGCCCGGCCCGGCCAGGCGCGCTGCCACACGGCGCAAGAGCCGCCCACGCACCAGAGCATGGAGCGCGTGGTCCAGTGGTCCCCCAAGTCCCAACACAAGTCGTCCACCACCGGCCCAATCCAGCCCGCCAAACGCAGCCCAGTATGTCCACGTTTGTCGGCCGACAACAAATCACTGTCGACTTAACCACAGTACGTTCCTTCAGCTGCACTGCCGACTGCCGGTGCGCTACAAGGAGGCGGCGTAGCTGCACAAGCTCCACAGCAGGCGGCCCAAGCACCCGTCGCCCCCCACGGGCTGGCGTCACCTTCTCGGCAGCGACGTGAGCTTCCCATAGATGCAAGTTACATAACAACAAAGTGACCCCCAGTGAATGATTCAGGTCGCCAGGAGAGCCCTCAAGCAGGAGGAGCAAGTCCTGCATGGCCACAGCCGTTCCAGTGGCAAGTCGTAATTGAAGAGGAAACAGTCGAAGAGACGACGCAGCACAGCACTAGCATAGCACAGAATTGTTCTGTACTGAATTTCTGTTGTTGCAGTGCATCTGTTGTTAAAAAAATTCCGTGCATTCCCTCTGACTTAGATATACACACATAGGCACATGCCCACCCACCAACCCCACCCCCCCCAAGGATTAACCCACAATGGATTAAATATTCGTGTATTTTTGTGTTATTGACTCTTCTATGACCATAAATTTCTAGATCCCCCACCGCCTACCTACCTACACTATGCAACCTAAGCGACACAACGTTCAGCGGCATCAGTCGCCGCACTGAGCACGCCAGAGCTGGCAGTACCGCCGCTCCCGCCTGTTCCGCCGCAACGCCAAGTGCCGCCATCGCCGCCACTGCCGCTGCCAACGAACAGCAGCAGCAGCTCGAGCGGCAGCAGCTCGAGCAGCTCCAGCAGCAGCAGCAGCTCCAGCGGCAGCTGCAACAGCAAGCGCACCGGCCATCGGCCATCATCGGCCCCGCTAGTGATGAAGTCCGCTTTTGGCCAAGCGTTGGCGTTGGACCAAGCGGCCCACGGAAGTGTCATTGTAATTGAAGAGGAAACAGCACTAGCATAGCACAGAATTGTTCTGTACTAAATTCTGTTGTTGCAGTGCATCTGTTGTTAAAAAAATCCGTGCATTCCCTCTGACTTGCATACACACACACATATAGGCACCTGTGTAGCTTGGTTGGAGCTCCCCTCAAACCTTCAGAAATTCAAAAACTGCCACTGGCCTTGTTCAATAATCTGTTGTGGAGAGCATGGTTTTTCAGACGTGTCATATTTTCAAATGGATATGATGGTGCAGACGAACCTTTGTACTTGCAAGCACGCCAACTGGTGCATGTCCTAAAGTTGTACCAAAGGTTCAGGAAAGTGTAGAGCGGTTGGACCTCCCGAAACCTTGCCTCAAAATTCTGAATCCTCCACCCTCTCCAATTATCATTTGCGGACGGCATGGATATTCAACGTGTCTATTTTCAGACGAATATCACACTGCCGACAAATATCGCAACCACTAGTAAGTAACCATCAGACGGCATGCCCAAAAAACAGCATACAGTAGCCACGCATTACATCCATCGAAACTCTGTGTAGCAGCCCATTAGTGCCCCCTCGAGAGTGCAAGGACTGGTTGAATTGGAGCAAAAAAAAAAGACAGTTCTAGCAGCAAAGGCATGCAGTGGACCGATGTAAAACAGTCCGTTTCCAGGTTTGACAGATGCCAGCTAGAGTTGGGAAAAAATACGTTTTGAGTTTGGACCGACGTATTCTTTGAGAGTACGTATGTACCATGATGTACCATGATCATAGTAAGCCATCAGCGAAGTGTCCAAAGCTTAGAAATCGGTACATACAGTAGGTCGAACGCTGTGAAACTGCGCAAGCAGGCAAGTTGGCACGTAGGAGTGTTTGCGAGTATGTGCGTGCGTGTGTGGGTGAATGGTGCCTAAGCGGAGTAATGACTAATGAGCGACCCAACAATCTTGGCACCCAACTAAGTAACTACAGGGGAGGGGCGCACAAGCGCAGCTCAGAAGCAGAGGCGCGATGCAGAGATCGAGGGCGCGCACAACGGCTAGCAAGATGACGACCGGGACCTCGTTGGCTAAAAACAATTGTTGGGTCCGCGTCCGCTGCTGCGCTGCGTCCGAAACCTACCGTAAGCAAAACTTTAAGCGTCGCAAGAATAATGTGATGTAAAACAAATCGTCTTGTGGTAAGTCTACCCGCCACACAACTCACAATATGCTCTTCAATGTAAGGTACATTGATTAACAACAAATGTTTTATTATATTTTGCATTTACATTTACATTTACATTTGCATTTTGCAGGTTGATTCAACAAAAGGCTTACAGGCTTACGACTCCGACTTACGACTATGACGTTACGATTACGACTACAACCGTATTTTTTTAACAATAAGATACAGGCGATACGGGGAAAACAATACGCGATTTTTTTTTGAAAAAATACGTTTTAAAAACACGCGCCCAACTCTAATGCCAACGGGAACTTCTCAAACAAGGCCGCCAGCTACAATATCCCCCTATTACAAATGGAAAATCTGTATGCACACTGTATACCAGCTGTAGGGTCTGGCACGAATGTTGGCAGCGAGTCTGCATTGTGTGTGCGTGGGTGCGCGTTTGCGTGCGTGCGTGTGTCTGTATGTGCGGGTGTCTCTGTGTGTACAATGTACATTACTATACATGCAGTGGTGAGTGGCTTGTTTGCTTAGTCTTGCTTAGCGGTCACTGCAGTTGCGTTATCTTCGCTCCTTGCAACGGCCTCTGCCGTTCGATATCAGTAGCCAACCGGCACTTGCTGCATGCTGAAATCTTCCTTGGAGTTGAAGCTAAAAAAAATCAGAAAGGAAAATAAGGAAATGAAAATATTTGCTGCATTGTTTTGTCAGTTGTTTGTGCTTGACCTCATTGAAATGACGAGACTACCACCCCAGCCAATCGTCTTGAATGAAATTGCAGTTCATAATAGTGGGTCGAAGATGCAAAAGTCGTCTAAGTTTGTAGAACTTAAATTCGTCGATCCCTGCTAGTATTGTATATTAAAAAGTAGTGCTACGCACAGTGGGCCAAGACTAGAAAACCACTTCTTGATTGCACTGTGCTGCAACAAACATGACATGTATATTGAAGATACTTTTGATTTGGAAAGATACAGCTTCAGTCCCGGAAGGTGACTTACAAGGTGACTTAGGCTAGTACAAGTGTGCAGTTGTTGCAAAATTAGCAGTGGATCCTGCTGTTGCTAGAAATATGTACATAGCGATGCCAAGCTTGCACAGCCACGCAGGCAAGTAGATATACTGCAAACCCTATAATTAGCCCCCCTGGGGGCTAATTTTTTCGTTCGAGCTCTAGGAGGGTGTATAATTATAGGGGGGGGTGGCAAATTATCGTGGGGGGGCTTAGAAACTGGAAGTGTCGATGAGTGGGAAGATGTGTGGGGAAAAAGGCGCGTGGAGGCGATTTTTAACGGAAAAAGGCGCTGTGCACACACGTTGGTACACTCTAACACACTCTCACACAGTCTCACATACACATACGTGTACATACACACACATACGCGACCATACATACACCCAGACATGGAAACATGTGCCTTTCAGACGATGGTACCATTTAGGGAGGGGGTGTAATTATAGGGGGGGGGCTTATCTACTTACAAATGCGCCTTACGTACGTGTGTGTGTGTGTGTTTGTTTGTTTGTTTGTTTGTATGCTTCGAGTAAACTCGCGAACCGCTTGACGTACGTGGACGCGCGATGGCTCGATCGAATGCTCGCGACCCCGAGATGGTTATGGGCAAGGTCGATTTTTGATATGCAAATCTATACCGTAGTTATGGCGCATTTTCAAAGTTTTCAGCACAGATTAACACTACCAAACGAATTGCACATGGGTGAATTGCACATCAAAAGACTCGCCTCGACGTCACGAGTCATTTGCACATGCTCCCGCATAATTATGCAAATGAAAATTATGAAAATTATGCCAATTCACAATTTCGCAATTTCACCCACATGGGTGATGTTGCGTGGTCAGTTGACACCTTTTGGCAGCAGGTCACTGCTAAAAGCGGCAACGCTCAATTAGCTGGGCCAAGTGCCTCCCTTTGGGGAGTGGGTGAAAGCCCCAACTGCTTTTAAAAAAAAAAATACGGTAAGTGTGGAACATTGTATCTTGCGTAATTGGAAAATGGAAAATAAACTGCGCATTGATGAAGTGCATATCAAATGACTCGGCTAGACGTCGCGAGCACTGTATGTGTGGCAACGCACGCATGCAAGCACGCGCGCGCGCATTGGCACGCACGCATGCACTCACGATATATATATATATATATCTACATATATATGGATATATGGATATATATACATGCATGCACGCACGCACAGGCTTATGTCGAAACATACGTACACGCACGCACGCACGCACGCACACGCACGCACGTACACGCACGCACGCACGCACGGTCGCACGTACGCATGCACGCACATACGCTCGCACAGACGAGTATAGAATTTGGGCCAACCGCACGCACGCACGCTCGCACGCACGCACGCACGCACGCATGCACGCACATACGCTCGAACAGAGGAGCACAGAATTTGGGCCAATTTCTGTCAACAGGGTGAACGCCCATCACGAGGCGTCAGTTAAAAAAGACGCAAGTTAAAAAAGACGCATGTTAAAAAAGACGCATGTTGAAAAAGACGCGCGTTAAAAAAGACGCGCGTTAAAAAAGACGCAAGCCACAAAACGACGGATGTTAAAAAAAGACGCAGCAATTGTCCAGGCGGCCGCTAAGTGGAATAGGAAGTGGAACAGGAACGGAGCGTGAGTGCAGATGTTTGTCGCTTTACCCTTTGAGAGTCGAGCTACATATGTGTGTACTGTGTATCTGCTGGACCAAGCGGCGGTCAATCTCAATTTCTCAGCCGATTGTAAACAACACTGCTAGCAATCGGATAACATGGAAACCATCGTAAACCTATTGCACAGTCGGAGGCCCACCTTTCGTGCCCTCCAGCAATTCCTCCCTGTCAGGCCAATTTACTCCCGCAAAGAGTGCGCGGCAAAACTGGCAAACTACGTAGACTGTGGTACGCATTATTCAATTTTAACATTGGCGCGTGCAGCGAGCAAGCGTACAGCCAGGACGCTTTGTCGACTGTGAGGGCGCGCAAATGTACAGGTACACACACAGTGACGCCTCCAGATGCAATGTCCATAAGTGACGTGGAGTCTGTGGAGCAGAGCGTCGCTCTCGTCCGAAGCGAGCTGACGCTGACGCTCGTGAACGCGCCAGCGTGCATGACCTACGGGCTACGGCTACCACGTACCGGCAAGAACCAACCAACCGTCTTACCTGATCAGTTTCAGGCGGAGCGTTTGAACAACGGCGGCGAGCGCTTCCTACCCAACGCCTTCTGTTGCAGCATCACGGAGTGCTGGAGTATTGTCGTCACTGGGTCAGCAACGTGGCACACAACATTGCTGAACATAGAACATTGCTGCTGCCGCCGCCGTTTGCGTCTTTCTTTTAACGCGCGTCTTTTTTAACGCGATAATATTAGGCTGCGTCTTTTTTAACGCGTCTTTTTAACATGCGTCTTTTTTAACAAGATTTTCGGCGTCTTTTTTAACGCGCGTCTTTTTTAAGCGTAACCCCATCACGATCAACAGAGCAGCAGTGAATTTGGCGCCCCAACTGTCAACGGGGTGAACGCCCATCACGATCAACAGAGCAGCAGTGAATTTGGCGCCACCAACTGTCAACGGGGTGAACGCCCATCACGATCAACAGAGCAGCAGCGAATTTGGCGCCACCAACTGTCAACGGGGTGAACGCCCATCACGATCTACAGAGCAGCAGTGAATTTGGCGCCAGCAACTGTCAACGGGGTGAACGCCCATCACGATCAACAGAGCAGCAGTGAATTTGGCGCCACCAACTGTCAACGGGGTGAACGCCCATCACGATCAACAGAGCAGCAGTGAATTTGGTACCACCAACTGTCAACAGGGTAAATGCCCAAAGTGATCAACAGAGCAGCAGTGAATTTTGGCGCCACCAACAGTCAACAGGGTCAACGCTAGAGTTGGGAAAAATACGCTTTGACGTTGGACCGACGTATTTTTTTGAAAAAATACGGTATTTTTTTGAAAAAATACGTATTTTTTGTATTTTTTAGAGTACGTATGTACATGTACTATACATTATAGCGAAGTGTCCAAAGCTTAGAAATCGGTACATACAGTGGGTGAACGCTGTAAAACTGCGCAAGCACGCAAGTGGACACGTAGGAGTGTGTGTGCGTACGTGCGCGCGTGTGTGGTGGGTGAGTGGTGCGTAAGCGGAGTAATGAGCACCCAACAATTTTGGCAATCAACAAAGTAACAACGGGGGAAGGGAACGCGCAGCTGAGAAGGCGACGCAGGGCGCGACGCAGAGATCGAGGGCGCGCACAACGACTAGCAAGAGGACGGGAAACAGCTACAGCTCGGGCTCATCGTCACTGTGCTCGAGCATGTCGGCGGCAGCCAGCACGGTGTCGTCGAGCTCGGGCGGCTCCTCGCCCTCGACCGAGACGGCCGCGAGCGCCTGGCGCGCAACCTCCACGCGGCGCTCCTTCGATGACACTGCAACGCCGGCGCACACGACAACTCACAACCAGAGCAGCGCCAACTCACCGTAGGCAGTGCTCTTGCCGCGGCGCTTGTCCAGCAGTGGCAGGTTGTGCGTGACAAACACCATCTTCGACACGCGCTCGTACAGCAACCGATTGCGGCGCTGCAGCAACAATGTGTAGTATGCCATGTGTCCGTTTAAGTGGCGTGCGTGCGTGCGTGCGTGCGTGCGTGCGTGCGTGCGTGCGTGCGCGCGCTTGCGTGTGTAGCGGGTGTGAGTGTGTGTCTCACGTGCGTGCAGGTGAAAGAAAAGGCCCGTGGGGGTGTGCGTGCTCGAGAGTAGTAGCGCAAGAAAAGCGAGGAAGACCTACGAGAGTGTGGATGTTGCCGCGCATCGACCAGTTGCGCTCGGACGCGGCCGCGCTGGCGGGCAGCGTGAGCAGCACCTTGGCGACGGGCAAGAGCGCGCTAGCGCGCATGTAGGCGCGCCACCAGATGGCGGGGCGCGAGAACTGAAGCGCCGCGACTGCGCGAAAGGCAGAAAAGAGGGCAACAGCAGCGGACACGCCTGCAGCGCCCGCTTGCTGTCCACGTTGTCCTCGTACGTGCACGCCCGGTAGTCCGTCAGCGCCTTCAGCAGCTCCACCGGCTCCACGCCCAGCCCGTTCCCGCTCTACGCAGACTGCGAGTATTTCCCTATCCATGGAATTTGATGTGCCGTTGCTGCCCTAGATTACCAATGCCGTTCTTCCGAATGTCTTTGGCTCTTTACGCGGCTCTATGGGCCATTGACAGCCTCGAATCGTTGCTGCTAATCCAACAACAACAACAACAACAACAACAACAACAACAACAACAGGGGGGGGGGAGGTTGCGTGCGAGAGAGGACGTGCGAACTGACGAGCTGAAGAGGGCCGAGGTCGCGAAGAGATTCCAGCTGGCGCCTGACCTTGAGGAGGGCACTGACGACGTCGGGCAGCGTGGCCGCCTCCGACTCGAGCATCTTCAGCGCCACCGCCAATGGCGTCAGCAGTTTTTCCAGGCACTCCACCTATGGCACAAATTCATTCATGCCTGCACGCATAATGCATAGAAGCTGACCCGCTCCCAGAAGTCGACGCTCTCCGAGCCGCGGACGAGACTTTCCACTCTGATCTTGACTTTGTCCGTCCGGTCGACTGCCGAGTCCATCTCTTCGCAGGCGATCACGGTGCGCAAGCAGTCGCGGTTGATCAGCAAGTCGGACAAGCAGTCTGAGACGCTGTTCCACCGCGTCGACACCGGGAAGCTGAGTCCCTTCGAGACGCCCTTCTCCTGCCGTGCTCGTCTCAACAGCTGGGACGGCACCTTTCGGAACTAAATATTTGGCCTTCAAATCAGTTGGTTTGGTACTATCCAGGGGAGGGGCCGGCCCAAAAACCGGCAGGGGCCAGCAGTAGCACCCCCGCCCCCCCCCCCCGACCTCCTCTCCACACCTGTCGCTTTCATTGCATTCTAGCCAGACATCTAAAACAGACCTTGAAGAATGCGCAGATCGTCTTGCAGTCCTGAAGCAGAGCCGAGTGAATCTTGGACAGCAGGTCTCCAGCGAGCAAGTTGAGTCCGTGGCTCGCGCACCCATATGCCGTCACCCATGGAAACTTGGCCACAACCACTTTCCATGCCGCCTATAACGGACACAAACGGATGTTCATATTCCAGAATCTCCACACACTACTGCTAGACACCCCTGGGCCTTGGTCTCAGAGTAGGCAACTGGCCACTTCCACACCCCCCCCCAACACTGGGACCACCACTGGGACGCACCTTCATGTTGGACGCGTTGTCAGTGCACAGCCCAAACACTCGTCCACGGCCCAATTTCTCGATTTGCTCGACCATCAAAGCGCCGATGTACTGGCCAGTCTGGACGCGGTCGGCGGTGTTGACATCGCCCAGCAGCCACGTGCTCGTGCCGCAGCCCGTGGCGCAGTGAGCCATGAAGTTCACAATGGGCGTATGGCTCGTGTCAGACCAGCCGTCGCTCACAAGCGACAGGATGTCCGCCGATTTGACCCTTGCCAGCACCTAATCAACAAAGCACTGCGCGCGCGCACGCACGCACGTACACGACAAACACCTCCTGTTGCGTCTCCTCGAACAGAGCGTCGAGAGCTTGCCCACTCAGAAATTTGCGGGAAGGAACCTTGAAAGCGGGCCTCAGCTCCTTGAGAAAATCTAGCCAATATTCGTTCTAGAAGCAGAGAAGCAGACAGAGTGAGGAACAGGGACAGCGCAGCTGTGAGAACATCACCAACTTCCAGGGCACTGAAGGGCATGCCGCTCGTCAGCATCGCCTTGACGAGCAGGCGGTTCAGCCGCTCAGTTTCTGGTTTGCTCATGCGGTCGAAGAACGCGTCGAGCAGGAGGCCGCTGCTGCGCCTGCTGCTGGCCGCCGTGTCGCTCAAGGAGCGCGATGGACAGTCGCGCAGCAGCTCCACGTCCTCGCCTCCGTCCAGAGTCGACGTCCCATCGCCTTCGCCAACGGCCTCCGTCGCGTCCACGCTCTCGGCTGCCTCTTCCGCTACCAGACCGTCGAAGACGGAACTGCCGCCTGTTAACACTCACCACCACATCATCACCAACATACCTACCGGTACGGATATTGAGGCCCCCCCACCACAACCCCACTCCCCACTTTTTAGCACGTAAATAACGCTGCTTAGACCCTTTCACTTATGTTGGGCCCACAGTACCCATTTTAAAGTTCATTATGATATTTTAATTTTTTAATTCACAATCTTCCATTTTGACGACACTCCCCGCACTGCCCGCCCCAGAAAATTACAAAATTGCAAGTAGAACGGACCAGTGGACGGCATGCTTCTCGTCAGGGGAGAATCGTGCAGTTGCAGCTCGCGCACGACGCTATCTCGATTGACAGCCGGCACGTTCTTGCAGCCTTTCATGATGTGCTGCGCCATTCTGACGGTGTTTTTTGCGGTGCGATAGCCGCAGTGCACGCACTTATGCACCGGATACTTCTTCCCTTCCACCGAATACTTCTCAAAATTCGCGTGCAAAGATCCATACGCCTGACGACCGGGACCTCGCACGTTCGCGTCCGTTTTTCTAGGCTTGGACGACATTTCGAAATCGCAAAAAGAAATGCACACTATAGTGGCTAAAAAAACAATTCTTTGGTCCGCGTCCGCTGCCGCGCTGCGTCCGAAACCTACCGTAAGCAAAACCTAAACGTCGTAAGAATAATGTGATGTAAAACAAATCGTCTTGTGGTAAGTCTACCCAACACACAAGTCACATAATATGCTCTTCAATGTAACATACATTGATTAACAACAAATGTTTATTATCTATTGCAGGTTGATTCAACAAAATAAGGCTTACGACTCCGACTTACGACTATGACCGTATTTTTTAAAAATAAGATACAGGCGGCGATGTATTTTTTCAAAAAAATACGTGTATTTTTTTGAAAAAATACGTTTGAAAAAATACGCGCCCAACTCTAGTCAACGCCCATCACGATCAACAGAGCAGCAGTGAATTTGGTACCACCAACTGTCAACGAGGTGAATGCCCATAGTGATCAACAGAGCAGGAGTGAATTTTGGCGCCACCAACAGTCAACAGGGTCAACGCCCATCGCGCACCTGCTTGCACAGCATGATCATGTCGACCATCATATGCAAAATCAGTTGCTTTATTCCTTAACATACACATGGAGGCCAAAGGCCGCATGCGCCTCTAGTTAACTCAAAGTAGTCTTGGGAGGGTGTATTATTATAGGGGGGGGCTAATTATAGGGTTTACGGTAAGTAGCGTTATCAGCCGAAATTGACTGTCGTGGTACTGTTTGGTCAGTGCCATTCACTTGCTTGCTGCATATTGGACAAGCAGCGTTGTCCATGTCACACCACAGTTGTCAGCGCTGTTGAACGGTTGACCGTCTTCACTTCTTAGCACTTCCGCGTCCGAGCATCGAGATGATACGAGATCCACTTCTCACCGCAGTACGCTTGACCGGTGATGTATATAATAGTGTTGCTGTGTAATAGTGTTGCAACAAAATTTAAATTTTGCATAACTCTTGCGCCGCTTAGTGGATCGCTTCGAAATTTTAAACACAGATACTCAGTACCAACACGAAGAAAGTCTCCAAGTTTGGCCGCAATCGGTTCACAGAATCGCGTTCAAAAAATGTTTTGATTTTTTTAGATTTTCAAATACATGTGTCACTTCTGAACTACAGTTGCGATTGACGGATGTCCACCAAACTTCGAGCGAACGTACCCTGGGGATGCCCAAACCTTCTGCAATGTTTCATCAAAGTCGACTGTACAGACCAACACCTACCAGCTGCCTCGCAATTTTTGCTGCCAGCTACCAGCAGCTGCCCCACTTTGTGCCCCTGATCGACCTGTTTGATTTGTTCGATTTCGACAAAATCTTGGGGGATGTTTGGGCATACCATGACTTACTTTCGTTCAAAGTTTGGTGACCATCCGCCTGGCACAACTGCAGAAGCACTTTAAACAAATCACAACACTGATCGAATCCGAAAATATTTTTGTACTTCCGATTTCCGCTTCCGATTTCGACCAAACTTGACCACGGCCTTTCTCCTCAAGCAGACTATGGATGTTTAAAATTTCGAGTCGATCCATTCAGCGGTGCAAGAGTTATTAAAATTTCAAGTATTGCTGCAACACTATTATATAAGCAACACTATTACATGCGACACCGGTTTGCTGGGAGTCGTTCTGCCGTTTCTTACGTCATCAATACACCACAGTCTTGTTGGCCAGATGGACGCGACGCCGCAAAGCACGCGCGTGCACAGCTCAGCTGGAGTTATAGGAGGCATAGATGCGATGATGGGCAATATAATGGTCGACCGATAAGAGTCTGCTCAATCGCGCCCGCTGCGCATGGAGACGTCATAGCGCGATGGTCGCTTAAAAGGAACGTTAAGACCAGTGCAGATCACTGCAAGTCTCGTAGTCTCCTCAGAGTAATATGGCTTCCGTCGCCCGCGAGTCCGCGTGGTGGACCTTCGTCCTCGTGGCTGTTGCCGTCCGGCTAGTGGTGGTCTTCTACGTCGTCTCCTACTCTGAGACCGCGATCGGCGACATCAGTGCCCTCTCCGAGAAGGAGCAGATTGTCCGTGCGCTGGGCGGCACCAGCTCGTCTCTGTCAATGGTCACGCGTAGAGGCGTGCTGGTGGACCTGGCGGAGATGTTCGCGGTTGGGGTGTCCGCCATGCTCGGGGCGCCGCTCTCTTCCTTCTGCGAGCCGTCGGCCGTTCTGCGAGCCGTCGTCGCCGTGATGCCTGCGGTGCGCCTGGTCGGTGAGCTCTACGACTGGACGGCAGCCGGAACGCTGAGCCGCGCCTTCTGCGCTGGGCTCGCCCTGCAGCTTGCCGTCGACGTCGCACTCGCCCTACGCGTCCTCTACCAGCTGGCCTGCTGTCGACGCGCCCTGGGGGCCAGACGAGTCTTCGCACGTGATTGTCGCTCTTGCATCGTTGCGCCTCGCCCTCCTTTCCTGTTTTTTGTAGTCTTCGGGTATCTACATTTCGTGATTGTTCCTCGGATTTTTTTGTCGTCTCTCGGTTGCGCTTCTATTGGTGGTGATTACTCTGTTTCGTTAGAAGCCTGCGTCACACACAGTCAAGAGAATAGCCAGGTGCTAATCTACACACAAAACCAAACCGCGGCTTCTGCCGCCTCCACGCTGTGCTACTCATTACACATATAGGTACGTCTCTTGAGCGTTAGGTGGAGTGGGCGCATCCCACGAACCACGTACTTGTGTCTTGCGGCAAAGAATGGCCACGAATATGTAGCAAGATGACGGCTAAGGCGCCAACGATGGCACACACCACGATGAGGGTGGCCGTCGGTGAGGAGGCAGTGGCGCCATTCCCGAGCCTGCGCACCGTCGTCGACTCGCCCCCTGCCGACTTGCGGCCTGATGTCGCCTTGCGCCTTGCGAACTTGCGCTCTGCCTTGTCGCTTGCCACTGGTGGAAGAGGCATGTTTAGAGTCCCATTTTTTGACGTGCAGACAAATATCATCGCATCTCATGCATATGTCTTGCCATGTCAGATAGCAAGGCCCACAAAGCGTACGTTGCAGTTGGTACGCCGCTGGCTGGGCTTTGGCTTCCCATGGCGCTGCCGCCTGCGCTTGCGCCTGGTGCTGCGCCTGCTGAGGTCGCAGAAAGTCGCTCAGGGCTGTTTAGGAGTAAAGTTGATTGCCTTCCATTTGCACCTGGCTGTTGGCTTCGTCTGCCATTGCCTTGAGGATGTACATGTGCTGTGCAGCGTGCAGCAGCACCTCCAGCTTGGTGAGCCATTGATGCTCGTTAGGCGCCAATGACAGTCGTTTGTTTGCCTTCCTCGTTTTGTCGGCCGCACGCAATGGCCGTTTTGTCGGCCGTTTCCAACGCAATGGGCCGCGTTGCAACCTCCCATCTATTTGTCCATTGTACGCAGATCGCAGTGGGCAGAATGCAGACTGAGACGCGTTTGGTAGCAATTGTGCACTCTATTCTGTATGCGACACACGTGTTGTGCGCTCAACGCGTATGAATAAGTACGCGGCGCTTTTTTTCTGTCGATTTATGCTACCCGGTCTCGCCACCAGAGCGCCAATTGTTTGCCTGGCTGCCTGCCTGGATGGCTCTTGCGTGGTTTGCGCAGACGCTTTAGTGCTGCAAACACTCCTGCTGTTGCAGAACGTCTGCTCTTGCGGAGCGCTCTGTCTAGTGCAGATAAGGACTGCAGACTATGGAACCCCAGACAACATTTAGGTCAGTGCAGGTGAAGATTGAACATATATACGAGTATATGAGTATGCAGCTTCCAATAGCATTACTGGTTCTGCAGTGCAGTGAGTCAGTTGCTCTGCAACAGCAGCTTGTCATTATACACAGAGTGAATGCTGTTTCGTCAGCTGGGTACGGGCCTGCTCAGCATGATCATGGTCAGGGTTACACAATTAAAAAAGTAAAAAAAAAACAAAAAAGGTTTCTTAAAAAGCAAATTAAATTTTTCTTTATATATTAATTAAAAAAATGTCTCTGTTTTTGGGTAAAATATAGCTTCTAAGTGGCAAAAAGTCGTTTAATGGTGCTTAGATGGTACAATTAGTAGTTATTCATGCATAAACTTGCTTATTAGCACAAAAACCAAGCTCTTTTTGGAGTTCCCAACAGGTTCCCAACATAGTGCAATACCGTATATGACCATTTAGAGGAAGCGGCTTTGTCACCATTTGACTAAAACGTTGCTAAAAACGCTTCTAAAGGCAGGGAAGCAATATTAGTTGTGTTTGATACTCTAATTGGCTACAGTATCTTATAGTACCAATGGTATTAGGCACCAATGGTATCAGTACCAAAGGTATTTGGCACCAATGATTGCTCCTAAGTCAACTAAAAAAATTCCTTTTTTAATTAAAAAAAACTGAATTTTTTTATTACAACTCTGATCCTGGTACAATGCTTCACACAATTTCATAGGTTGCATCAGCAATGAGACAAGCTCAAAATGAAGATGGGAAAACAAAATTCCTTCCTCAGGAGTTTTTGACTACAACCCAAGTTCGCATCCTACTTTACTCGTATGTCAGCACTTCAAGGGTGTGCCCACTTTCTCCAACTGACCAGCCATCGACGAGTACTATGGATGACATGGTCAACATATGTACACAGTCCCTACAAATGTATATGCACATATGCTAGTCATTTTGAGCTGATTCATTAGGCCTAGGGTTGTTCATTGCCCTAGTACATGCATTAAACCTGATTGCGTGAATAAGACTCTCAGAGATCACCTTGGCTTGGTCTCCACTTAGATAGTGGCTGTATTCTTTGTTGGATAGTGGACCACTTGGGTATACAATGTTGTTGAGAAAAGTGTGGCAAAAACGTTAAAATGTGCGATAAAAATTACTGACTAAGTTTGAGCCTGAGTTGTTAGGTGACTGGGGAGTTTTGGGACCAGATTTGACCCTTTAGGTCCAGGCTTTGGCGGTGGCCATATTTTTTGTGTGGTAGAGGACCACTAGGGCTACAATGTAACTGAAGAAAAAAAAAGTATGGCACAATTCTTCAAAAAAGCAAGTAATTTTTTTTCCAATTTTTGAAATGGCCAAAAACAACTCAAAACTTCCATGGAGTAAAAAATAAAAATCATATGGTACATATGTTGTTGTGGTGTGACCATTGATTCACCATTATTGGCTTTGTTAGCATTTTGAGCATTTTGTATCTGTGGGGGGTCATTATTGTGGTTGTTGAGTTTCTTTTGATAAATCATATACCATGCTGAATGAGAAGACAGTGGTCCTCTCTTCAGCACTATTACTAAGAAAAAAGTGCTAATGCTTTTTTAGGTGTTTACCAAAAATACTCTGAAGAGAGAGAAAATGGACCTTGCTTTTGGGAGTAAAGAGTATGTTTTTTCTTCTAACATTTATTGGTAATAACTGTGTAGCACCT
>JASAMY010001353.1:0-25697 GCA_030248085.1 Paralinhomoeus sp. GSCO2_6 | reverse complement strand
GGAACGGCCTTTTCCGGTCGTTCCTCACTCTTGCTGTTTTCTCGTTTTGCGCGCTCCGACTTTGTGCCTTTCTGTCGTCCCGAGCGTTTGTCGTAGTGCTCTGTGTTAGCACGCGCGCGACTGTTGTCGCCTTCGGGCTTCGCCGCGTGGCTAAGTCGTCGCGAGGGAAGGGAAGAAGAGGAAGAAGAGAGAAGTGTCGCACGCACGCACACACGCGCGCCGCGACACTGCGTGGGTTTAAGCCGAAGTTGGACCGGTCTTGAGAGGAGGAGCGCAGTGGAGGAGGGTTGGAGTCGTCAGTCTGGGACTGACCTGGGGTTGGAAGGGGTGCGAGGTTGAGGTACCCGCCCCGTCGCCACCTCAGTTCCCTCCTGCCAGCTGGTAGCAGAGAGGCTGCCAGTCTCTTCAAGTTTACGCGCCGCTTTACAGTTTTTGACACTTCCGCAAAGCATACAAACAGTTTTGTCCAACGCAGATAGGGAGCACGGACATATGCAAATCAAGACACGAGCAAGGGCGGATATCAACACCAACAGCAAACATTGACAGTAATAGCGGAACCGGGCACGCAAGCAGGCGAGCGCTGCCACTGCGACTTATACAAGTCGAAGGCGTCGCTTTAGTTTGTGCTGTCTGTTGCACTGAATCGGCATTGCACTAATTCTCAAGCCTTGCATGAACGGCGGCACGTGCTCGACACTCAAATGTGTGCGTGTAAATGTGTGTGTGTGTGTGTGTGTGTGTGTGTGTGTGTGCGTGCGTGCGTGCGTGCGTGCGTGCGTGCGCGCCCGCGCGTGACACAAGATTGTCTGCATGCCCTACGCCAGCCAAATGCCAGCCTGCGATAGCTCAAAGGCACACAATTGCAGCGGACGGCGCCATGCGATGTCTTTGCGACGACGTCGTGCCAATGACAAAATAGATCGAATGGTGTCAAAGCTTGCGCTACATAGTGTTGTATTGGAGAAATAACCAGGAAAGACACGTCTCCAAAATAAGCTTAGAAGAAATTAGGCGACTTGAAACGGATACAGTACCGTACGCAAGGGGAGGGGGGAGCTGTCGTGCCATCCATTGAGAATATCCTCAGATTTTATTGCAACAGGGTACCACCCTCTGTTGAAATTGGC
Organism: Paralinhomoeus sp. GSCO2_6; assembly: GCA_030248085.1. Classification (NCBI taxonomy): domain Eukaryota; kingdom Metazoa; phylum Nematoda; class Chromadorea; order Monhysterida; family Linhomoeidae; genus Paralinhomoeus; species Paralinhomoeus sp. GSCO2_6. Next base: position 24,567 of record JASAMY010001353.1, on the reverse strand, counting down.
CTTCAAAGGGCGGGGACAAGAGCGCATGGAGCGTACGTAAGTTCTACTCACTTTCAATTGCAAAACTGGAAGAAAACGATGTTGCGCCAAATTTTTGCCTGCGGCGCATGCGTGCCGAACAAAACTATAAAACAACTTCAATGAAAAACTGGACATTTTCGGTGCGCGTTTTTGGCGTGCCTGCCACAATTGCCCAGTGTCCAAAAAAACTTTCAACAGGAATCCCCAGTCAAAATTCAGCCATTCAGCCCAAAAGTCACCCTCCCCTCATTGAAAAATTCTCTGCGCATCCCACTGCAAACGTAACCCGATAGTAGGCCGGTAGGAAACCCGATTGTGCGTGCATAACAAGACAGGCAAAAGGAGAGAAGTGCCCACCTACCAGTGGCGTAGCCAGGGGGGGGGGAAAGCTTCCTCCCCTCGAAGTCGGTTGGAGCCCGAAAATTGTAGCTTGGTAGCCCTGTTACAATTTGGCAATCTGTCAAACATCTTCAAATTGCAAACAAAAATGATAACATGGGCGTTCAAGAGCCAAATTTTTGTCTGCGCCGCATGGTTAGGAACACACAACTTAGAAGAACTTTGCCAAATTCGGCAGGTACCGCAGCGGTTTTGACGTTGACCCAAAAGCCGAAAATGCCCGAAGTCGACCAATGTCCAAAAATATGTGACAGGGTACCTACTCCTTCTGCAAAATAGGGTATTCAAATAGGGTAATTTAACCCTCCCCTCAAAATAAATCCTGGCCACTGTCATCCTACGCCACTGCCATCTACGCCCAAAGAGAAGTAGTGAAGTAATCCAAACGGCGGCTATGGTAAGCTAACGAAATGTCTGCGACAAATATGGGCGGGTCTAAATGCCTCGATTTTCAGACGTCTTCGAGTTGGATTTCTGGTTCACTTGGACCGGCGGTGTCGTTATGCTTTTTATTCTCCTTGTCGTCCTCCTTGTCTGAGCTCTTATTTTTCGCTTGCTCCTCCGCCTTTTTGTCAACGTCTTTGTGCGGCGCCACTCGGCTGCGGTTCTTGATCTTTTGCAGCGTTACCGTCTGCCAGGCGACGCGAGCAGCTCGGCGAACGAAGTCGCGAATCTGAAACAGATTTCGGAACGTGTTGCGGAGGCATGCTCCAGTGGGGCTCTTGCGAAGGCTCTCGCACACACCCTGACGTCGGTCGCGGTGTGGAAACAGAAAACGGCGACGCCGTTGACCACGTTCACGAACATGCAGAAGGAGTACAGTGCGACTAGCTGGTAATAGACCGCCGCCAGCCCGATGGCGTGCGACGCGCAGTTGAGGATGAGCGTCACGGGCAGGGTGGCGCGCGACAGCCTGCAATCGCGGGCGCGATGGTGTGTCCCTGCCCTGCAGCCGGGCTGAGAGAAAAGTGCCGCTGCTCACTGAGCGCTGCGCCGTTGGGCGGCGTCCGTGAATTGGGCGGGAAATGGTGGCCATTCGCGAGCCTTGAGTCCGGCCGCCTCGTCGACGATCACGGCGGTCCAGCCGATCGCGACCATGGGCAGCCACAGCGCCCACGAGAAGGCACCGCCGATGACTCCCCAGCACGTCCAGGGCGTGCTGTAGTCCGTACCCACGAGATGGAAGGTGATGAGCACCCAGACCAGCGGTACTCCTGCCAGCATAGTTATAGTTATGAGTCATCAGTTGCGAGGTCCTGCGTTCCAAGGCCAAACGGTCTACCCCAGCCTAGTGCTAGGTTCTGGCGCCACGGGATCCACTCGCCCCTGGTGATCACGTTTGCCACTACGCCGAACGCCTGCACCGATTCCAGTAAGATAAATGTGTAGCCGCAGAGGAAGAAGTACTGGAGAGCGACGCCGACCCAGAAGCACAAGTTCTAAATAGAAGGTGCTGTGTCTGTCGGTCTGAGTTAGGCATTGCGGAGCCGAAGCGGAGGGTGCAAACCTTGTCTATGCCGCCTGGGTAGAGCGCGGGCTCCCTAAGTGTGAGCACTAGTAGGTGGGCTATTAGGAAAGCCAAGTCCTGGTTGAAGAGGAGGATGGACTCGGCACTGTTGGAGCTGCAGCGAAAGATTATGGTGCAGGCTGGTGGACAACAACAACGACCAAAAGGCCAGCTCTGACCGGAATATGATGAAGAGGGTGGAGATGGCGGCCAGGCTCGCGACGATGAAGATGCAGCCCATTGACTGAGCCGTCGTCGCGACCAGCCGCTCCGTCGGGGTCAGCGCCTGGAAAAGCAGAGAAATCCAGGTTATGGTCGAAATTTAAAAAAAACCGCAAGCGATGCCAACCGCTGGAAGGAACTGTCGTGACTGGTCGTCGTTCACGGCCAGCTCTTCGAACGGATTGAGTGGGTACATGACTAAAGTGTCAACATCATACTCATGCATGAGGTCTCAGTAATCAAAACATTAGCCAACGCACGTGAACCCACCCCCTTCGCCCGTGGGAACGGCCTTTTTCAGGTCGTTCCTCACTCTTGCTGTTTTCTCGTTTTGGCGCGCTCCGGACTTTGTGCCTTTCTGGCGTCGCGAGCGTTTGTCGTAGTGCTCTGTGTTAGCACGCGCGCGACTGTTTGTCACCTTGGGGCTCCGCCGCGTGGCTAAGTCGTCGCGAGGGAAGGGAAGAAGAGGAAGAAGAGAGAGAAGTGTCGCACGCACGCACACACGCGCGCCGCGACACTGCGTGGGTTTAAGCCGAAGTTGGGCCGGTCTTGAGAGGAGGAGCGCAGTGGAGGAGGGTTGGAGTCGTCAGTCTGGGACTGACCTGGGGTTGGAAGGGGTGCGAGGTTGAGGTACCCGCCCCGTCGCCACCTCAGTTCCCTCCTGCCAGCTGGTAGCAGAGAGGCTGCCAGTCTCTTCAAGTTTACGCGCCGCTTTACAGTTTTTGACACTTCCGCAAAGCATACAAACAGTTTTGTCCAACGCAGATAGGGAGCACGGACATATGCAAATCAAGACACGAGCAAGGGCGGATATCAACACCAACAGCAAACACTGACAGTAATAGCGGAACCGGGCACGCAAGCAGGCGAGCGCTGCCAATGCGACTTATACAAGTCGAAGGCGTCGCTTTAGTTTGTGCTGTCTGTTGCACTGAATCGGCATTGCACTAATTCTCAAGCCTTGCATGAACGGCGGCACGTGCTCGACACTCAAATGTGTGCGTGTAAATGTGTGTGTGTGTGTGTGTGTGTGTGCGTGCGTGCGTGCGTGCGTGCGTGCGTGCGTGCGTGCGTGCGTGCGTGCGTGCGTGCGTGCGTGCGTGCGCGTGACACAAGATTGTCTGCATGCCCTACGCCAGCCAAATGCCAGCCTGCGATAGCTCAAAGGCACACAATTGCAGCGGACGGCGCCATGCGATGTCTTTGCGACGACGTCGTGCCAATGACAAAATAGATCGAATGGTGTCAAAGCTTGCGCTGCATAGTGTTGTATTGGAGAAATAACCAGGAAAGACACGTCTCCAAAATAAGCTTAGAAGAAATTAGGCGACTTGAAACGGATACAGTACCGTACGCAAGGGGAGGGGGGAGCTGTCGTGCCATCCATTGAGAATATCCTCAGATTTTATTGCAACAGGGTACCACCCTCTGTTGAAATTGGCCTTCAAAGGGCGGGGACAAGAGCGCATGGAGCGTACGTAAGTTCTACTCACTTTCAATTGCAAAACTGGAAGGAAACGAATATTACGCCAAATTTTTGCCTGCGGCGCATGCGTGCCAAACAAAAACTATAAAACAACTTCAATGAAAAACTGTACATTTTCGGTGCGCGTTTTTGGCGTGCCTGCCACAATTGCCAAGTTCCAAAAAAACTTTCAACAGGAATCCCCAGTCAAAATTAGCCATTCAGCCCAAAAGTCACCCTCCCCTCATTGAAAAATTCTCTGCGCATCCCGCTGCAAACGTAACCCGATAGTAGGCCGGTAGGAAACCCGATTGTGCGTGCATAACAAAACAGGCAAAAGGAGAGAAGTGCCCACCTACCAGTGGCGTAGCCAGGGGGGGGGGGGAAGCCTCCCCTGGGGAAGTAGGTTGGACCCGAAAATTGTAGCTTGGTAGCCCTGTTACAATTTGGCAATCTGTCAAACATCTTCAAATTGCAAACAAAAAATGATAACATGGGCGTTCAAGAGCCAAATTTTTGTCTGCGCCGCATGGTTAGGAACACACAACTTAGAAGAACTTTGCCAAATTCGGCAGGTACCGCAGCGGTTTTGACGTTGACCCAAAAGCCGAAAATGCCCGAAGTCGACCAATGTCCAAAAATATGTGACAGGGTACTTACGTACTCCTTCTGCAAAATAGGGTATTCAAATAGGGTAATTTAACCCTCCCCTCAAAATAAATCCTGGCCACTGTCATCCTACGCCACTGCCATCTACGCCCAAAGAGAAGTAGTGAAGTAATCCAAACGGCAGCTATGGTAAGATAACGAAATGTCTGCGACAAATATGGGCGGGTCTAAATGCCTCGATTTTCAGACGTCTTCGAGTTGGATTTCTGGTTCACTTGGACCGGCGGTGTCGTTATGCTTTTTATTCTCCTTGTCGTCCTCCTTGTCTGAGCTCTTATTTTTCGCTTGCTCCTCTGCCTTTTTGTCAACGTCTTTGTGCGGCGCCACTCGGCTGCGGTTCTTGATCTTTTGCAGCGTTACCGTCTGCCAGGCGACGCGAGCAACTCGGCGAACGAAGTCGCGAATCTGAAACAGATTTCGGAACGTGTTGCGGAGGCATGCTCCAGTGGGGCTCTTGCGAAGGCTCTCGCACGCACCCTGACGTCGGTCGCGGTGTGGAAACAGAAAACGGCGACGCCGTTGACCACGTTCACGAACATGCAGAAGGAGTACAGTGCTACTAGCTGGTAATAGACCGCCGCCAGCCCGATGGCGTGCGACGCGCAGTTGAGGATGAGCGTCACCGGCAGGGTGGCGCGCGACAGCCTGCAATCGCGGGCGCGATGGTGTGTCCCTGCCCTGCAGCCGGGCTGAGAGAAAAGTGCCGCTGCTCACTGAGCGCTGCGCCGTTGGGCGGCGTCCGTGAATTGGGCGGGAAATGGTGGCCATTCGCGAGCCTTGAGTCCGGCCGCCTCGTCGACGATCACGGCGGTCCAGCCGATCGCGACCATGGGCAGCCACAGCGCCCACGAGAAGGCACCGCCGATGACTCCCCAGCACGTCCAGGGCGTGCTGTAGTCCGTACCCACGAGATGGAAGGTGATGAGCACCCAGACCAGCGGTACTCCTGCCAGCATAGTTATAGTTATGAGTCATCAGTTGCGAGGTCCTGCGTTCCAAGGCCAAACGGTCTACCCCAGCCTAGTGCTAGGTTCTGGCGCCACGGGATCCACTCGCCCCTGGTGATCACGTTTGCCACTACGCCGAACGCCTGCACCGATTCCAGTAAGATAAATGTGTAGCCGCAGAGGAAGAAGTACTGGAGAGCGACGCCGACCCAGAAGCACAAGTTCTAAATAGAAGGTGCTGTGTCTGTCGGTCTGAGTTAGGCATTGCGGAGCCGAAGCGGAGGGTGCAAACCTTGTCTATGCCGCCTGGGTAGAGCGCGGGCTCCCTAAGTGTGAGCACTAGTAGGTGGGCTATTAGGAAAGCCAAGTCCTGGTTGAAGAGGAGGATGGACTCGGCACTGTTGGAGCTGCAGCGAAAGATTATGGTGCAGGCTGGTGGACAACAACAACGACCAAAAGGCCAGCTCTGACCGGAATATGATGAAGAGGGTGGAGATGGCGGCCAGGCTCGCGACGATGAAGATGCAGCCCATTGACTGAGCCGTCGTCGCGACCAGCCGCTCCGTCGGGGTCAGCGCCTGGAAAAGCAGAGAAATCCAGGTTATGGTCGAAATTTAAAAAAAACCGCAAGCGATGCCAACCGCTGGAAGGAACTGTCGTGACTGGTCGTCGTTCACGGCCAGCTCTTCGAACGGATTGAGTGGGTACATGACTAAAGTGTCAACATCATACTCATGCATGAGGTCTCAGTAATCAAAGCATTAGCCAACGCACGTGAGTTAAGAAATTCAGCAGAGGAAAGTGGGGCCCAGGGGTAGTTTGGGACCCCATCGACCAATCTTTGGCTTGGTATTTGTATGGATGGGGTCTCTAGTGTGCGGACACTTTTGCGGTACACATCCAGTCGGTCGGATGTGTCCGCAAAAGTGTTGAGCCTCTCTGTCTTCTGGGCACGCTGAAATACCTAGGGATACGGACACTTTTGGGTACACATCCAGTTGTGGATGTGTACCGCAAAAGTGTCGTTTGAGCCTCTCTGTCTTCTGGGCACGCTGAAATACCTAGGGATACGGACACTTTTGCGGTACACATCCGACAGACTGGATGTGTCCGCAAAAGTGTCCGTATCCTGAGCGCCTCTGTCTTCTGGGGACGCTCAAATCCTGGGATACGGACACTTTGCGGTACACATCCAGTTGGTCGGATGTGTCCGCAAAAGTGTCCGTTTGAGCCTCTCTGTCTTCTGGGCACGCTGAAATCCTAGGGATACGGACACTTTTGCGGTACACATCCGACAGACTGGATGTGTACCGCAAAAGTGTCCGTTGAGCGCCTCTGTCTTCTGGGACGCTCAAATACCTAGGGATACGGACACTTTTGCGGTACACATCAGTTGGTCGGATGTGTCCGCAAAAGTGTCGTATCTGAGCCTCTCTGTCTTCTGCCGCCGCTCAAATCCTAGGGATACGGACAGTTTTGCGGTACACATCCAGGCCTGTGTGCTTGCTTGCATACCGGCGTGCTTGACTGCTCTCTGGCTTGCGTGCGTGCATCCGCGCGTGTGTGTGCGTGCATCCGCGCCCGTGCGCGCATCCCGCGCATGCGTGCGTGCGTTTTGATGTCATTAACACAACTCAGCTGCTGGCGATAAAAAGAACGTTAAAACTGTGACATCACGTCAGCTATTCTCCGCAGCTTCTGCAAACGTAAAACGCCAAGCGCAAGAAAATAAATGGTGCTGCGCACGAAAATGCATAAAGTACAACTGAAGACACTCAACTCTGAAACAAGGCAACATGGTGACCAGCACCATGGAACAACACAGCGAGTACATCGTGTGAAAAAGGAGAGGGGAGGAGAGGAAGGCAAGGGATGGTGGCGGAGGGGTGGGCGGTGCGCCGGGGGGGGGGGGGCGCGCCCTTGAACCAAAAAAATACAAAAAAAATTTATTTTCTTTTAATTGTACAAATCACAATGGATGTCGGAGAAGAAGACGAAAGGAAGAAAACAAGATACAGAATAAAGTAACTGTATGCTGGTTTGTTTGGGTACGAAGTGGAACAATCCTCAAAACAAAACAAAATATGTAGCCATAAATTTTTTGCGCATTTATTTTGCATTATAGTATGTAGTAGAAAGTTTCCAAAAAGTCCGGGGTCTAGGTGGGGGTTCAGGACAACCTGGTGGGAGGGTTGGGGAGGGTGCGGGTAGGGTCAAACTCAGCAGCTGGGGGAAGGGACCCCCCCCCCCCCCCACCCCCCCCCCCATTACAGGTATGGAGTCAAACCCAGTGTAACTAGAGCTAGAAGAGTAGCATTCAATTGTGGAAGGGGCAGAGGAGGGGAAGGCGAGCTATGTTGAGCAAAGAGTGGGGGAGAGGAAGTTTTTAAGTTTAAGTTTTTAGGAAGAGAAGTTAGCGTTTTTTTTTAGCTATTTTTTGCTCAAGAGTGGGACTAAGTAGGGTGTAAACAGTGTCATTTAGTTGCTTTATGCTGAAATAAGACTGAAAGCAGTGAAAAACACCAGCATTTACTCACCTTTATCTTTTTACGCAAATTAAAATCCTTTCATCAGACTCTGTGGGGAGAGCGTTGGGGGGAGGGCGGGGCGCGGTGTTCAATGCCTGTTGGAAAGTAGTGTGATGGCGAAAGCGGTTCTGCTCCAAAGGCCACACCAGTTAGACACTGTTTACCCGACCGATGCAAATTAGGCACCTTTCTTTTCGATCACAGCTATGGTCGAAACTTAGTTGAATCCTTGAGTCTGAAAACGCAACACGTGTAATTACGTCTTTACTTCAGAAAGTTTAGAGAGTACGACCAAATAGTATGAAAGTGTGACACATAATTTAAAACTGATTGAAGTCAAAATTTCTTTTTGGCTTTTTTGTGTCCGTATCCCTAGGTATTTGAGCGTCGGCAGAAGACAGAGGCGCTCAGGATACGGACACTTTTGCGGTACACATTCGACCAACTGGATGTGTACCGCAAAAGTGTCCATATCCCTAGGTATTTGAGCATCGGCAGAAGACAGAGAGGCTGGATACGGACACTTTTGCGGTACACATCCGACAGACTGGATGTGTCCGCAAAAGTGTCCGTATCCCTAGGTATTTGAGCGTCGGCAGAAGACAGAGGCGCTAGGATACGGACACTTTTGCGGTACACATTCGACAGACTGGATGTGTACCGCAAAAGTGTCCGTATCCCTAGGTATTTGAGCGTCTGCAGAAGACAGAGGCGCTAGGATACGGACACTTTTGCGGTACACATTCGACAGACTGGATGTGTCCGCAAAAGTGTCCGTATCCCTAGGTATTTGAGCGTGGCAGAAGACAGAGGCGCTCAGGATCGGACACTTTTGCGGTACACATTCGACCAACTGGATGTGTACCGCAAAAGTGTCCATATCCCTAGGTATTTGAGCGTCGGCAGAAGACAGAGGCGCTCAGGATACGGACACTTTTGCGGTACACATCCGACAGACTGGATGTGTACCGCAAAAGTGTCCGTATCCCTAGGTATTTGAGCGTCGGTAGAAGACAGAGGCGCTCAGGATACGGACACTTTTACGGTACACATTCGACAGACTGGATGTGTACCGCAAAAGTGTCCGTATCCCTAGGTATTTGAGCGTCGGCAGAAGACAGAGGCGCTCAGGATACGGACACTTTTGCGGTACACATTCGACAGACTGGATGTGTACCGCAAAACTGTCCGTATCCCTAGGTATTTGAGCGTCGGCAGAAGACAGAGGCGCTCAGGATACGGACACTTTTGCGGTACACATTCGACAGACTGGATGTGTACCGCAAAACTGTCCGTATCCCTAGGTATTTGAGCGTCGGCAGAAGACAGAGGCGCTCAGGATACGGACACTTTTGCGGTACACATTCGACAGACTGGATGTGTACCGCAAAACTGTCCGTATCCCTAGGTATTTGAGCGTCGGCAGAAGACAGAGGCGCTCAGGATACGGACACTTTTGCGGTACACATTCGACAGACTGGATGTGTACCGCAAAAGTGTCCGTATCCCTAGGTATTTGAGCGTCGGCAGAAGACAGAGGCGCTCAGGATACGGACACTTTTGCGGTACACATCCGACCAACTGGATGTGTACCGCAAAAGTGTCCGTATCCCTAGGTATTTGAGCGTCGGCAGAAGACAGAGGCGCTCAGGATCGGACACTTTGGCGGCACACATCCGACCAACTGGATGTGTACCGCAAAACTGTCCGTATCCCTAGGTATTTGAGCGTCGGCAGAAGACAGAGGCGCTCAGGATACGGACACTTTTGCAGTACACATTCGACAGACTGGATGTGTACCGCAAAACTTCGTATCCCTAGGTATTTGAGCGTGGCAGAAGACAGAGGCGCTCAGGATAGGACACTTTTGCGGTACACATCGACCAACTGGATGTGCGCAAAACTGTCCGTATCCCTAGGTATTTGAGCGTCGGCAGAAGACAGAGGCGCTGGATAGGACACTTTTGCGGTACACATCCGACCAACTGGATGTGTACCGCAAAAGTGTCCGACTAGGATTTGAGCGTCGGCAGAAGATAGAGAGGCTCAGGATACGGACACTTTTGCGGTACACATCCGACAGACTACCTAGATGTGTACCGCAAAAGTGTCCGCAGTCGAGTAGAGGACGAGACGTTTTAAAAAGTGCGTTTTGGATGTGTACCGCAAAAGTGTCCGTCTTAAATACTTAGTTAAAATAGATGGGGTCCCAAACTACTCCTGGGTCGAAAGTGGTGGGGTTGTTGTTGTTGTTGGTGAGCTGGCAGTTGTCGCAGTAGTAGAAGATGTCGTTGTTGCTGTCGTCTTGAGCTGCTCGTTTTTAGGTGTAGTATTTGGTGCGGCGGTTGTGGAAAGGGAAGCGATAGGTGTGGGCGCGGCGGCTGTAGTGACAATTGTTGTTGTTTTTGGACCGGTAGACGAAAGGATGTTCGGTTCATCAACTGTCTGGGCCTCACTGGCCGCTTCTCCAGCCGTTTCCTCCATGGTCAGACGTCCAGACGTCAAACCGTCCGATTTTTCAGAGGTCTCGCGCGCTCTCACTGACGTGACGACAGCGGGCATCGCGGTGCTCAAGTGTTCGAACGACGACGTCGCGTCTCTGGTGGTCAATTCCTTGATGGCCGCCTGGGTAGTTTCAGAAACGGACGTTGCCGACGCTTTCTTGCCACTCTGCTGGGTGATTGGCGCTTGTGAAACGGTGACCGTCTCCTGCGAAGCTGTTGAAGACCGAACGATCACGCTTTCTTTTTTGAGAGCGGTCACCACAGCAGACTGGGGCGTAGACACCTCCACCCTGGCGCTTGTCGGTGGTAGTGGACCGGAGACGTCTGTGGCGTCGAAAGTGACATCTCCAATCTGTTTCGAGCTCTCTTGATCTTTCTCAGACGTCATTTCTGCTGTAGTGGCAGAGGGTTTATATTCGGACGTTAGCGTTTTCCTTGATGTTGCGCCTTTTGTATCGACCAACATTGTTTGTGTCGTTTCTTTCATTTGTACACTACCAGTTGTCGTTACACTGGAGCTGGTGTCCAGCTCATTTCTAAACCTTGGGCGCTTCACAGCATTAGACGTAGCCACGACCACCACAGAACTTGTTGTTGCTAGCGTGCTGGATAAACCTCTGGAGCTGACATCCATCTCTTGAGGAGTCACTTTTGTGCTTCCCTGTTCTGTTTCAGATGTCCTTTCTGCTGTAGTGATTGATAGCTCGTATTTGGGTGTCGGCTCATTCCTTGTTGTTGCGCCTTGGGTAGTGCTGACCAAAAGTTTTTCAGTTTTTTCTTTCGTTTGTACGCTCGCAGTTGTGGTCGTTGCACTGGAGCTGGTGTCCGGCTCGTTCCGAACGCACGTGTCATTGCTGAAGTTCATCCAGCTGCCATCAATGCCGCAGGACCAGAGCAGAAACGCCGAGTTGCGGTGGACTTGTAGGTGGTAGCCAAAACGACACTCGAACTGGAACAGCTCTCCCAGCAAGAATCCGCTTTCGTGCGTTTGCAGCTGGATTTCGGCCTGCGCACTCAAGCCGTGGGCGCTCACCGCTGGGGGCGGGCACTTCGCGAGCACACAGCTGCCAATGCGGCCTTCGCCCAGCCACTCCAGTCCAGCCTTGGTGCAGTTGAAGGTCATGACGCTGACGTTTGCTCTCTCGAACTTGTAGCCAAGTGCGCAGTCGAGCATCAGACTGCTGTTCTCCGCGAATCTCTCCTTCAAGGGAATTTGGCGCTTTGTAATCGGCCCCGCGTTGCTTAGCGGCAGATGTTTGGGCAACAGGCAGTAATGGGTTTCTTTCTCGGCTGTCGCTTCTGTTGCACTGGTCATGGCTGTTGTAGGTGTGCTGTCATCAATGCCATTGCCTTGGGTTCGCTCAGCTTTTCTTGCAGTGCTGATAGCCATTGAAGTGCCAATTTGGCTTGTTGTAGTAGTCTCGATTTGTCCCTTTGAGCTTGATTCAGGTGTAGTTGGCCTTTCTGTTGAAGTTGCGAGTGATATCTGGCGTGTGGTTCTTTGAATTTCAGCGCTAGCCTTGGATGGTGTTTCGGACACTTCAATATGAGACGATGTGATGTGCATTTTAGCTGAAGCGGCAGATTTGGTTGGGATCTTCTGTTGGCGAACTGGTTTTGTGAGACAGAATACGAAAATCTCAGGGGCGTTGCAGGAGTCTGTGGTCCATGAATAGTTCTTCACTTTTAATGCATATCCACAGTTGTCAGCGGGGGTGTCGAACACAATGGGCTGGTTGGGGGCCCAATCTAAAAAGTTGAGCGCCTTGTTGTTGCCCCACGTGTAGTGGCCACTTTCTCGGTCTAGCTTCATCCAAAGCCACGCGCTCCGAACGCCAGTTTGAATCCTAAAGCAATGCTCAAGGTTGGTATAAGCGCCATTCACGCTATTTACAGTGTAACTCCATATGGGCAACCAACTGTAGTGTGGAGGAGCTGCAATCGGAAAGTTTGTATATACCTATAGCTTAGTGAAAAGCAAATACCGGTAGATACATATGTAATGGAATGTATGCACTGTAGCAGCTCACAGGTGTTTCTGGAATTTCTTCCATTTGTCGATGGTGTCGAACCATGGAAGGCTGGCGTTCAGATTGGCGCACAGCTTGGCGGCCTCCTTAAACACGCGGGGTTCCTCCAGTCTTCTGATGCAGTTGTCGTCGATTAATTCGAATCCGCTGGGGCAAGCAAACAGCGCCACGGTCGTTTCTTCAACTAATTGATGGCCTTCTGTCGATGCGATCTTCGAACTGCTCGTGGCGAGTAGTGTAGTGACGCGCTCGCTGTGCTCCACGTTCTTCACTGTCGTCGTACGCATTGTCGTTTCACTTGCCGAGAGTGTCTTAGTTGAGCCTTGTAGTGAGGCTGTTGGCTTGTTCGTTGCGTACTCGGTCGATGCTGTCATTAGGAATTGGATTGTTTGTTGAATAATCTGTGTTGGGGATTCCGAGACTGGCCTGATCTTCACGGTCGTCTGTTGAGCTGGTTTCGTGGGTTCCTCGTTCAATCCCTGCGAGGTTACTCTGCTCTCAGATTCACTTTTCCCGTCCGCAGCTGACGGCTCGTTCACGCTTGTCAGAGCTGGATCTGTGGCAGCTGCGACGGGTTTTGAACTGACGGCCTGGACTTGTTCACGCCGCCGGCCGCACAAGACGGCCACGTTGTTCTTGTTACAATCCGCTGTGACCCACTGGTGGTCAAGGCGCGCCTCAACGTATACACAGTTCGGTTTCTGGGCGTTGGGTTCCTTTGGGTGGCCAGCTGCCCATTTTGGCGCAAACGCAAACCTTCTCTTGTTGCCCCAAACGTATTCAGGCGCGGAATCGGAATCTTGTCTGATCCACAGCCAAGCTGTGGATACGTTCTGGCGTTTCCTAAAACCTTTGCATATGCGTCTCTATGAGAGATACTGCAAAAGAGTTATTAGAGTACTCCTCAGACAGTGTCTACAGATACGCACTGTGCAATGCATTACAAAAAAACTTACATGTGGTATCTAAAGTGCAGCCAATCCTGATGGTCTGGGAACCATGGCTAGCTGCCGTTTTGAGCTGCGCAGAATTCAGCCGCGAGTTTGAAAATTAGAGGTTCTGCAGCCAGCGCAAAACAGTTCGAACTGCCTGGACTGCAGATCCATTTGGCTTGCTGTGCGGTTGTATGCTGAGGTACTTGTAGTTTTGTGATTGCCAAAGATGTTTCGATGGGATCGCTTGCAGCTGTTGTTAATTTGGCTTTTGAATCGAAAGTCGTCTTTGAGAGGGAGGGATCTGGTTGGCTTGTATTTATTTGGTTTTCCGCTGGGGTAGGTTTTGTGGGATATTTGTAGACTGGTTTCGTGATGCAGAATACAAAAATTTTGGAGAAGGTACAGGAAGCCGTAATCCAAGAATACAAGTTTTCTTTCTCCGCGAATCCGCAGCTGTCCGTGTTGGCAGAGGACATATTGGGATATCCAGGAGCCCAGTCTTTGAAGTTGAACGTTTTGTTGTTTCCCCATTTGTACTCGCTACTTTGTCGGTCCCCCTTTATCCATAGCCAGGCACTTTGGACGCCACTTCGGTTTCTAGAAAACGTTTTTTTGACTAATTTAATTGGTGCTTAGCCATATCTTGCATCCAGCTATGTACATTGTACTTCCAATTTACGGCCTGGGGGCAAATTATTTTTGGCACGGGCCTGGTCCTGTTGAAAATCGGCCATTTGAGGCCGGTTTATGAAAAGGTCTAGAGTTGTGAAGGGGGGGGGGATAATTATTGGGAGGATTAGTACATTTGCGTACATATTTGTGATTGGGATGGCGATTCAAAGATGATCGTCATTTTTGAAAGGGACACAAAGACGTGTCCCTTTTAAAGACACATACAGTGCAATTCGTACTAAAATTGCAGAAGTGCTTCGGTAATGGTGTCCTCCCTCTAATCCAGTGATGGTACCTGCATGTACTGTAGCAATCTAGCTGTAGCTAAGGCGAAGCTACGCTAGTTTTATGAACCGCTAGCATCAACCGTAGTAAACTTACAGATGTGCCTTGAAGTCGTTCCATTTGTAGAGGGTGTCGAACCACGGAAGACTGGCGTTTAGGTTTTTGCACAGCTTGGCAGCCTCTTTGAACACGCGGGGCTCCTCCAGTCCTCTGCTGCAGGTGTTGTTGTCTATTAGTTCGAATCCGTCTGGGCACTCAAAGAAGCCTTCACTCGTCTCTCGATCTTCTGTCGTCAAATTCGTTGAGCTGCCCGTTGTGACAGCGCCGAGGAGTGTTGTGTGCGGCTCGCTCTGCGCACCGACCTCCGTCTCGGACGTTCTCATCATCACTTCACTTTGGGAATCTGTTCTGCCGCCTTCGTCAACTCGGTCAGTGGCGTTTGAGCCGATCTCTGCCCTGTAGCTGATGGTCAGCGTTTTAGATTTCGTGGTCTGGGAGTGTTCAAGACCTCCAGTGCTCGATGCCTTCGACTCGTCAATTGTGTGCTGGGTTTTCGTTTCATTGTGTTCAATCTCGTGATCCGAAACCAGCAGATCAGTCACTGCAGTGGGACTGACTGTGCTAGCCGTCTCAGACGCCGTAGTATCACTTCTGTATGGGGATTCGTCACCCGTTGACAGCGACCAATGCTCAGAAGAGCCAGTTGCAGATTTCAGCGTACCGGTAGATGGAATTAGCGTCGCTGGCTTTTCTGCAGGATCGTTTTCCTGGGACTGGCTAACCAGATCCGTTGTCATATGCAGACCGACTGTGCTGTGAGACTCTGTACGATCACTTAGCTCTGTCACTGATGTTGTGGGAGCTGTGACGGCAGAACCTGCGGAATGCGTTGTTGATGTTTGAAAAGGCACGGTTTCGATGGTTGAAAGAGCCGCGTCAGTGCTATCGGTTTCCACTGCAATCTCGGAAGGTGTCGTCTCGCTGCTTCTGTCTAGGATGTCGCTAGTTGTCTCCTTGTGGATCGCAGATGTCACTGTCTGCTTGTCGTTAGTTTGAGTGACACTGAGTGTATCTGGTGGTCCAGCAGCAGAGGTGTCTGCACCAGACGGCGGTCCACTATCGGATGTCTGGTTGACTTGTGGAGCGCTTGTTTTTGTACTGCTGCTTGGGACAACTGTGCTCTCAGAAGGCGTAGATGTACTGAACTTCAACGAGAAGGCGGGAGTTGATGTGGACAGCGAGATTTTTGGGGTCGTCAGGATGTAGTCAGTTGAACTGGTAGGTTTTGTACCTGCTCCCACGTTTGAATTTGTCGCAGATGTCGCTGGTGAGTATTCATGTGTTGTCCACATTCTGCTGGGATCGTTCAATGTTGAAGGACTGGTCACAGTGAGTGGACGCGAGGCTGAAGTGGCTGACACGTCTTTAGTTGTTCTATATTCAATGAGTTCTGTAGCAGTCGTTTTAATTGTTACTGGAGTGCTGTTTGGAATTTTGGTTTCCTTGATTGTCAGGTACTTGAACGTTGTTTGAGTTGTTGTCATAGCAGAAGAACTGGATAGGTGAGGTGAACTTGATGTTGTTGTTGAATCAGCTGTTGTTGTTGTCGTTGTTATTGTTGTTGTTGTTGATGATGTATTTCTAATCGTTGTTGTTGTTGTTGTTGTTGTTGTTGTTGTTGTTGTTGTTGTTGTTGTTGTTGTTGTTGTTGTTGTTGTTGTTGTTGCACTTTTTGTTGTTGTTGAAGTATTTGATGTTGTTGATGTTATTGTTGTAATCGTCCGTCTGTCAGCTAAAAGCGGCAACTTTTATGAATGTACCTACTGTACACGTACGTATGTACATGTATGTACCTCCCAGTGGCATAGCCAGAACTTGATTTCGGGGGGGGGGGAGGGGGGGGGGGGGGGGTTGGGAGTAAATTCAATCGCGGTCAAATACTCAATTTTGCAAAAGGGGATCCTGTCGATCTTTTGACATTGCGCCATTTCAGCGGGGAAGCTTCCAGACACTTTCCCGTCCATCTGTCTGCACGCTTTTCGCTCATTTGACACGACTGCGTTTGCCATCTGTTTACAAGTACAATACAACCATGCGCCAGGCGCGAAAACGCGTGCACTATTATCTGTCGCATTTGTTTGAAAAGGACCACTTTGCCTTAGTTTTGAGTGCTAAATCATGTGCCGCAGGCGGAAATTTTGCCCTTTAGCGTCGTTTTCATCATTTTTTGCATTGAAATTTTAAAAAAACGCACAAACTGCCACATTGCAACCGGGGGTACCAACTTACCAAGTTAAGAAATTTGAGTTTCATACAATTTCGGAGGGGGAAGCTTCCTTTCCCCTTCCCCCGTTTGGCTACGCCACTGGTACCTCCACCCAGGTATGTACAACATACAGACTGCCCCAAATGGGAAACTCAGTGGCGTATCCAGGGGAGGGCAACGGGGACAATTGCCCCCTCAAGATGTCCAAACTGCCCCCTCCAGATTTGTCAGTGGTGTTGACCTACATGCACTTGTCGATCTCATTACAATTTGCCATCCCAAAAATGTGAATATTTCTGTCTGTGGCGCATGTTGACATGCGCCCCACACGCGCAAGCTTCATTTACGAACCTGCTGAAAGGCTGAGCCTATGGGGAAGTACAGGAGGCGAGTGTCGAGAGGGTTTCCACCTATCTAAACTGTGTGTGGGGCAAATACAGGGCAGCCAGATCAGCGCTTTTGGTACAACCCTGAGGTAAATGTTGGATATCATCCCCACCCTGTTGAACATCTTCCCCATGCTCCCGAGTTAATTTTTGAGGCTGTTGAGGAGCATTTATGGTCCATTTATGGTCACTTACTGTGAGCTCCTGTCGATCTCCTTGATGGCGGCGACGTCGGCCTCATCCGGGCGGCCGCTCAAGAGTCGCGTCCTCAGCGCTGGAGGGCAGTGAACAACGCACTGGCGGGAAAACGCTGATGACTGACAGCGACGCGCGAAGCACCATCGGAGGCTGAACGACGCAACACAGTGCAGCTGCCCCACCACCAGCACCACCAGGCTCGGCAACAGATAATCGACCTCCACTTCAGAAAAAATTCGTAACGCTAGAAATAGGGGGCCACACGGCACCAAACGCTACCGTAACCACCCAATTGAAGATTGGAAAAACGCCACACAATGGAGGTACCAAAACCAGCTCCATTGCGCCGCGCCTGGAAGGCGGGAGGACTATACCGTACCTCTCCTACCTCCTGTGATGAACCCCACACCTGCACGCCCTCCCCAACCGCTGGTGAGAGAGAGAACCCTCAAAAGCTGGGATACCGTACCCCCGACCGCGAGAAAATTTTTCCCGCAAAAACGGCCTCACCAAGATACCGTAACTGCTCTGCTCCCGCGGGGGGGGGGTGTTACTACTGACCAGGCAGGAGGCCCAGGAGGGCGCCCTGAGTCGACTGTCTGTCGGCTGGCCAGCCACGCCGCAGCTGCAGTCTGCCGACACCTTGTCTGCTCCAGCCGCCGCCCTCCTGCCGACCACGCTGCCTGCGGCTGCCGCGTCGACCACCGTCGCTGGCAGCAGCGCCGCGCAAGGCGTTCAGCTCGCGCAGCAGCAACAGCAACAGCAGCAGCCCGTGCCTCCTCCGTCTAGTGGAGTGACAGCGCCAAGTGGAGTGGTCGTCGCGCTGGGACGAGGCGCTGGCGACCGCGGCGAGTCGAGCGCGTGGGTAGCTGGGCCGATGGGTCTTCCGGCCATGGGGCAGGCGCCTAGCGCTGCCGCCAGCTACGCCACCGTCTCGCAGACGCCTCAGTGTGCGCCGCCGCAAGTCTACAGTGGAACGACGACGACGGGAGATGGCAGAAGCGCCTTTGACAGCGCGCAGGCGAGTGGAGTGGCGTTGTTGGGTGCGCGGATGGGTTTTCCGGCCACCGCGGCATACCTGTAACTGGGTCTGGCAGAGTGGGGGGGGGGGGGGTAGCTGGCCGATTTTGGGGGAGGGGGTCTCTGGAGCAAAAAGTGGGGGGGGGGGGTAGCTGGCCATTGTTTGAGTTATAATGGTACTTATTGGCAAGGGCGGATCTAGGGGGGGGGGGGGCGAAAGGGGCGATAGCCCCCATAGCTGGGCGGATTGCGTGTGGGGCGGGCGGGTAGGCGAGGGGCGAAAGGTGGGTGGCAGGCGAGGGCGAAGGGCAAGTGGGTAGGCGAGGGGCGAAGGGTGGGCAGTAGGTGATGGGCGAAGGTCAAGCGCGAGCAGGCAGGCCAGGGAGGTTTAGCAGATGTCTTTGTTTCCTTTAGATTAGATTAACGCCTACCCATACATGCAAATTTTTCCTGCGGCCCTGTCCTGTAGTGAGCGTACAGGTCACTCTTGGACTTGGGACTCCTTTTGGGGGCAGGATATAGGATTCCCTAACCAAAAAAATTTTGCCTGCGGCGCTGAGGTGAGCACGCCCTTGGGGGAAGTCAACCCTCAGTTCTTGGCGAACCTGGCCAACTGTGGCGAATCCAGGGAGGGCGGGGGTGGGGAATTCTCCCTCTCAAAATCGAGAATCCAGGGCGAAGGGGGGAGGGCTGGGCCGTAGAAGAAGAAACGTGCCTAGCGAAACTACTTTTCCCCGCATAAAAATGCGTGTAGGTGGTCGAAAAGCGCAAAAATTTTCGTCTGCGGCGCCGATTTTATCTATTACTTGCCAATAATGACCGATTGTGTGCCCAAAACATCGACGAAATGACCCAGCATCTCTAAATATCAACAGGGTTCCCCCTCCCCAAAAAATTCTGGATCCGCCACTGCTGGCCAACAGGCCAATTTTCGCCTGAGGCGTGAGGCGATGTAGAATTAGCAAAATTTTCGCCTGAGGCGCAGTTAATTTTGCACAAAGCGTAACAAAATTTGCATGACTTTCAGAGCGTACGTGATGCCAAAAAGTTAAAAATTTTGCCTGCGGCGCCATTTGTGTGCATGCAACGCAAAAAATACGAATAGACTAATAGTCAAATTGTGCCTAGTTTTTTCACCCTTTTCACAAAACAAATTCCTGGTTCCCGAAATGTACGCAGGTGCTGCTACCTACATATAGGTCTAATTGTGGCCGGTTCCACGGGGTAGGCTGGTTCGCCCCCCTAGCCGAAAATTTCTAGATCCGCCCCTGCTTATTGGTCTAAAATGGGTATAAAAAGGGTGTAAACAGTGTTATTTAGCTGTTTTATGGTCATATAACACTGAAAAGCACTGAAAAACACCAACAGTTACTCACTTTTATCGTTTTAGACATGACGAAAATCCTTTGGGAAAATTCTGGGGGGTCGGGGGGGGAGTTGGGGGGTGGTTGAAAAACTAGTGGGGGCCTCCAAGCCCCCCCCCCCCCCCCCCCCCCAGTTACAGGTATGCACCACGGGTCTGACGCCGGGCGCCGCCGCAGTTCACGCCTCCACTGCGCCGGCGCAAGTCTACGCGCCGATGGGAAACGGCAGTGCGCCGTTGGCGACGACAGCAAGCGTCGACGAGCAGCAGAGAAGTGGAGCGCAAGGAGAAGTCGGTGCTGGTGGGAGCGCGCGACTGTGTGCGAACGCGAACCCGTTCGTGCCGGTCGGCGCGAGCGCGCCGGGCGTCTGGGACGCGCCGCCGCCGCTGCAGGGAAGCAGCACCCCCCAGTTGAGGCCGGAGCAGCGACAGCACGTGGTGCAGCCTCCTGGCAGCCGACAGCAAGCTGCGACTGGAGTCGAGTTTGCCGCGCCGTCCGCTCTGGCGAGTACGGTTCTCTACCGTCTCGGCCAGCCGTCGAGCGAGCAGCGTCGTCAACAGCAGCACCAGCCGAACTTCGACGACTCTGCCGAAGCGCTGGGCGCTGGCAGCAGCAGCGATTCAGCTGCCGACTTGGGGCCCTACAACAAGGACCTCATTGAGAAGCGCGGCTGCTTCTCCGGCACGTCGGCAGACGAGATGACGGTGGAGGCATTGCTCTTCTGGTTCGAGCAGAAGGTCAAGGCGCGCGCGAGCCGCGCTCGCGATGGGGTTATTACCTCATGTCCTGCTTGCGCTCATCAAGTACCAGCATAGGTGTAACCGGGAATTGGACCTGGGGGGAGGGTTCGGGCACTTTCTGGGGGGGGGGGGGGGGTGGTGGGGGGGTGGAAAATCTGGAGGAGGGGGGGGGGGGGGTCTGGGAAGGAAAAAAATAGGCACTTTTTGGTTGATTTTTAGTCAAAAATACACTGTAAAAACCCTAAAATAGGCACTTTTTAGTCAAAATTCACTGTAAATAACCCAATATAGGTACTTTTTGGGCGATTTTTGCTCAAAAGCACCATACAAAACACATTACCATTTTCAGTTTCAAATTTCTGGGGGGGGGGGGGGGGGGGGGGCGTGGGTAGGGTCAAAACCAGCAAGGGGGGAGGGAAACCCCCCCCCCCCCCAACCCCCCCCCCCCCCAGTTACAGCTATGAGTACCAGCGTCAGATCGCCAAGGAGCAGCTGACGTTTGATGAGATCGCGAACAAGCTGCAGGAGCTGTACGGCGCCAACCGCAACGAGATGTACTACTGGCACCAGCTCCAGGCCGTCAGGTGGGAGGAGCAATCGGTCGACCAGCTGGTGGCCGAGATCAGGGACCTGGTCTTGAAGGCCTACCCTGACCACACGACGGAGCAGTGGAGCGCCGAGGCCAAGAAGGTGCTGCTGCGTGTTGTACCCGAGGAGCTGTACCTGCAGATCCTCTTGATGCACAAGCAGCCTTTGGACATCATCGTCACCTGGTTGCGGCATGCCGGCGAGATGTCGGAGGCTCGCCGAAAGAGGGAGCAGCTCTTCGACGAAGCCGTGGCGGTGAGGATGGCCGGCCAAGGGCCAGCGAGGCAGCAGCCTCACCGCAACCAGTGGGAGCGATTCGCGAGCCAGTGGCCGCAGTCGTCGACGCGCCAGCAGCAGCAGCCAGAAGAGGCGTCTCTACAGGTGGAGCCGCCAGGACGGCGAAAGTTCACGGCTGACTACCGACCAACAGTGGAGACAGCCGAGCAGCCAGTGGCCCAGCAGCGACACTATGGACCGCTGATCTGCTACAACTGCAACGGCCAAGGGCACATTGCCCGCGACTGTCCACAGCCGGCCACGCGTCAGAGCGGACGCGGCCATGGTGGCGGTCAGCGCGGTGGCCGTGGCGGTTGGAAGGGCCGTGGCGCGCACGCTCACATGGTGGAGCCGCGCCCTGGGCAGCACAAGTGCGACTGCGAGACGAAGTCTCGACAAGAGGAGGGAGAGGCGGCTGCGGAGGAGCAGAGCACGCCCATCTCCAGCACCCAGCCCATCCAGCAGGAGCAGAGCTGGACTGGCGCCTTGGAGGTGCTCGCCGAGAGCAATGAGGTGGAGACGCGAGACGCGTCGCAGAAGAAGGAGGTCAGCACGAGCGTCGAGAAGTGCGATGGCGACACTGGCCAGGGGCCAACGCCTGTGGTGTTCGCACAGATCGAGGGCCATCGGCACGTGCGACTTCTCGCTGACACTGGAGCTGGACCGGCCTTGCTGATCGACCTGAGGAAGGTTGAGCGCCTGATGTGTCATCTGAAAGTCGCTGACTTTTTGGCACAAGTGACGCGAGTGCGGAACATGAAGTTGCACTCCAGCTCGGGCGACGAGGTCCGCATCCTGGGTGTCGTGAAGGTCGACGTGACGCTGAATGGCATCACCAAGAAGTTGCCGCTGACCATCACGAAGGGCATGCACCAGTTGGCCCACCATGACGCCATCATGGGCTCGGCTGCCCTGGCCGCCTTTGGCTTCAAGTTCGTGGTGCCGACCAGTGGCAAGTGCCTGCTCAGCGGAGTGCAGTACGACGTGAGCAATGAGCCCTACAGCCAGCGACGGCTGATGGCACAGCGCAGTCCATCCAGCTCTGAGCTGAACACGGACACGCTGCGAGCGATCGTCATCAGTGGGCTCCAGAAGTTCTGCAAGGACGAGGGTCTCACCGCAGAGCAGGGCACGTCACCCATGGTGGGCGAGGTCGTCGTCAGCAGCACGGAGAAGCACGGTTGGCAGCTGCACTGCAGCGACTGGCCGAAGCCGAAGAAGAAAAAGGCACTGCTCGAGGACAGAGGACTCTGCGAGTTGGACGACTCCGACGGCGATACAGAACATAAGACTCCGCTGTTGTGTCGAGCAGTTTCTCAAAGTCGAGTCGAGTCCAAAGCAAGTGACGTGCAGCTGGTGGAGAAGAGGCAGCCGGAATCGCTGCAGCTGCAGGACGTCACGAGGTGCCAACTGAGCAAGAAGAGTTGCAAGAAGAAGCGCCAACGACTGAAGCGGGCTGACGTCGAGGGAGTCGCGGTGCTGTGCGAGCTGCATAACCCCTCCAGGACTGCCCAGTGCGACGCGCCGCTTGGACGAAAGTCGATGGCTGAGCCGAGTGGACAAGTGGTGCCCACCCTGAATGTGCAGTCTCGCCAAGGCGAGATCAGGCTGTCCGTCTCCTGTGTCGAGATGCAGAGGCGCGACCACCCGAAGGATGCGCAGGGCAGTGGCAGCGAGCACCAGATGACAAGCCAGATGGAGATGGGCCACAGTCGCTGGGATGGCTACGGCCAGGTCAAGGAGGTCGCTGTTGGGTCGAAGAAGACCGAGGAGACGAAGACAGCGCCGACGAAGGCTAGCAATAAGAAGGTGTTGCCTAGCTGTAAAGGTGGCAGTTTCAAGTCCAGCAGCAAGAACAGCAGACAGGACCACTCTTGCTTGCGAGACGAGCACGAAGTCAAGGAGGGTGACGTGTCTCGAGTCAAGACGGAGCTGAAGTTGGATAAGACTGCTCACTCCATGTCGCCTGTCAACGTCGACAGCCGATCTGTGAACCACAGTAGCGAGATGCTGTGGGCCAAGCAGAGGTCTTGGTCCGACGGCAAGCCGATCCAGTTTCTTGCTGCGCAGAGAATTGCCGAGGAGAGACTCTTGAAGGCTCAAGCGCACTCCAGGGGAGAGGCGAGCGCCCCTCTGGTCGGACTGACAGGCGTGAGGCGCCTCAGTCACTCCGAAGAGCAGCGGGCGACTGCTGGAGCGCGACTGTCGAGTGACGACAATGAGCCGAGCGGTCAGTTGGCAGTCACCGAGACAGTCAAACTGTTGGATACGGCGGGCAGGACCCTGCGGCCTGATGCCGACTTTGGTGACAGCGAGGCCAACGACGCTGCGAAGATCCAGGGCCATGGCACGCAAGTGCTGAAGAACGCCGGCGAAGCTGCCGACCAGGGCCAGGGCGATTTGATCGTGCCGGTCGGAGAGGCTCACTTCGCGGTCGAAGTGCAGGTGGTGGCCAGCTGCAAGCAGCGAACCATCCCTGAGCTTGGCCACTTGCTCGAGACGTCCAGTGAGCTGGATGAGCAAGGACGGTTGCGCGTGAACCAGCGGCTAACTGCGATGCAGCGTCGGCCCAGAGGTGCCAATGGAGACTGCTGTGGAAAGAAGAGAGTCTTGGGAAACCTGGCAAAGGAAGTGGTCAACTGGAAAAGCGTCCCACTGGCGCTGTGCTCGCCGATGAGCAACCCTGTGTTGGCTCTGGAGCGCAGCGAGCGGAACCTGTTCCAGTTGGAGATGACTGAGTACAAGGTTGGAGTGGACAAGGAGGGAGGACAGTCGACGATGGCTAAGCATCCGTTCCCCTTGCTAAAGACCTTGCAAGTGGGTGGTTCCCAAGGCAATGGCTAATCGTCTGCTGCAATGAAGAAGCGTGGACGAGGTTCACAATAGAGGAGGGAGACTGTAGAGACCGTGTGTCTCCCACACCCTCTATCCCCCGTCGCCCCCTTTGAGCCTTCGTCGTCGCTGTGTGTGCGTCGCCCCTGTGTGTCTGCCTGTGCGTCGCTCGTGGCAGCGGGCCGGCCAGCCAGCCAGCGCGCGGTATACACTTTGTGTGTAAAGGCCTCCCCTCACCCACCCACACCTGTAACTGGCGGGGGGGGGGGGGGTTTGGGGGGGGGGTCCCTCCCCCACTTGCTGGTTTTGACCCTACCCACGCCCCCCCCCAACCCTCCCCCCAGGTTCGTGCGAAACCCCACCCAACCCCCCCCCCCCAGACTTTTTGAAAACTTTCTACTACATACTATATTGCGAAATAAATGCACTTTGTACAGTGTTTTTGAGCAAGAATTGACCCAAAGTGTCTAGTTTGCGTTATTTACAGTGTATTTCGGCTAAAAAGTACCTATTTTCAGGCTTTTACAGTGTATTTTTGACTAAAAATAGACCAAAAATTGCCCATTTTTTTTCTGCCCAGCCCCCCCCCCCCCCCCCTCCTCCAGATTTTCACCCCACCCACCACCCCCCCCCCCCCCCCCAGAAAGTGCCCCGAACCCTCCCCCCAGGTCCGATTCCCGGTTACACCTATGCACCCACCCCCCTTCGCCCCT
>JASAMY010002641.1:0-25721 GCA_030248085.1 Paralinhomoeus sp. GSCO2_6 | reverse complement strand
TGTGGTCGCGGCGTAAAAGAAGTTGATTGCCCCCTGTTTAAAGGGCGACGTTTTTTTTATTCATTCCGAGAGTCGACAAGAAATACAAGCTAGGGAAAAGCAAAAAAGCATCGATTGGACATAATCAACGACAGTTCTACAAGCAGCTATGTATTAAAATTTCACCACAGTCTAACTCGTGTTTTCCAGATCATACCAACAGCAGTTCTTTTAAGTGCATTTTTTTTTAAAACATAACTATCCAAATTACTTTCCACTGTTATTTGCAGAACAACAAATAAAGAGCATGTATGTAGGTGTACCTACACCACAATATTTGCGCATTCGAGATACCCAAGTGCAGTAGCGGGGTGGACAGCATTCGTCACAGGAAAAAGGTTCTGGCGTTGCTGAGTCGGCGCAGTCTGTTGTTGCACTTTGCTCGGACTGAGCCGCTAGCTGGGTCCTGTTGCTGCATTCCATCCAGGATATTCTTCGGCGCCGCGGAGTCGCGGTGAGCCAGTTGGCGCTGCGCCGCCTGGATGATCTGGAGCCGACGACGGTAGTTCTTCGCGCGCACGTGGTCGTTGACGATCTCCTTGACGCAACAGCCCGGGAACCAGCCACGGCAGCCAGGGCCAGTCGCCACGGCCGCGGACGAACTGCAGGCCTGGCCCTCGAACCCGGGTGCAAGTTGCCGAGCGCATATGAGGGCGCGATTTCAGAAAGGGTTTCGTAAATCCGAACCGTCAGGCATTTTCCTCAGGATGTCGACGATGTCGCCCGCGTAGAGGCTCAGCTCGTCCGCCTGAGAAGCGGTGAAGGGGCGGACAACCATCGCCTGAGGGCAGTCCCACTCGGCGTAGACGCGCTCGTCGGGATTTGACGCCTATGCGCGAACAACAATTTATCCAGCGGTTGCACAATGTATCGATCGGGGTGTACGACGCCCCCCGCCCCCCCCCCCACCCCAGCAGGCCCTAAAGTGCAAGCTCACTGCGCTGTGGCGTTTGCTGTTTTGATCCTGAAGTCTGAAGCGGCGTTCATTGTAGATCTGTGGGTCAATGCATTGGATCTGCAACCGTATGCAACGCACCTTCTCTCCAACTGTGGTGCTCCCACGTGTGGCTTACACAATTTGCATAGAACCTATTGAAAAGTTGAGGAAAAATTGGCGAATGGCGCAGTGGGAATTGAACCCCCACATACCAGGATTACCGGTCCAGTGTGCCACCGCTATTTTTGCTCAGTGTGTTCATACTTCATGTGCCCTTAGGTGATTGTGCGAACCAATTTGTTGGGGGTAGGGGGGGGGGGGGGGCGGGGAGGGCGGACGCTCACGCATGGCGGTCTCATGGAGCTGAGCCATCGTTCTCGCTCCGTTTCCGAGCTGCAGGCGAGTATGTACTCTTTCTGCTGCTTGCTTCGGGCGTTCTTCATGAAGGTAACGCTGAACAGGTGACACGAGGACCGCCTCAGTTGCGCTGCCGAATCCAGAGACGACGGAGCTCGAAGAGTGCCGCAGCCAGTTGGCCAAGGCTTCCATGGGCACCTGAAGCAAGTTCTCCACGAAATCCAGTTGCTACTCATCCCATCGCACCCCCCCCACTCCAATTAGCCCCCACCCCCTAGTGAATGGTGATATAGAGACGTTTGTGGTGCTTACGTTCACTGCATACACTGTGAATATACAAGCGGGAACAATGGGGCACGCGTTCCCGCACCTGAGGGCAGCTCGGCTCGAGCGCAGTGGACTCCACAAACTGTCGCTGGCAGTAGTCCAATACAGCAAGGCTACCATCGCTGCAACGCGTTACACACTTTGACATAGCGCACAGCAACATGTGTATGTACGTACACAGGTACCTATACACGCGTGTATCTTCAAAGCTTCAAAGCCAAGGCAAGACTCAAAATGTAACGACGCCAACTCACCTTCCGGCCTTCTTGGTGACGGGGCGCCCCCTCCGAGAACAAGAACACTTCAGGATTTTTGAAACTGCAGGGCGGCCAGGCTCAAGTTCGTAAAGTTTCTCGCCAAGTGCGCCAGGGACCTCTTTCTGGCGATGGTCCCGGTGACCAGGCCGTCCACGCTGATCTCCGGCCTGCAGTTCTCTGCCGGGAGCTGGACGAGCTGGCCCAGTTCCCCGGACCAGATGTCTGGAGCTCTGGGCCAGCGGGATCTTTTCAAAGGCCTCTCTGAGGCCCTGCCCGACTTCTGCTTGTAGACCAAGCGGAATTCCAGATCGATTAGCTGCTCCATGCGCTCCATGGTTCGAGCTCCCTCGTGGCAGTTCGTGAACCAGCTACGGTATACGCGCACAGTATTCAAAAGATACGAAAAAATCGATAATGCGCCAGTACACCGCTTAAGGATGAGCACGGGCCTGCACATCTCGGCCCGGCCCGGCCCGCCAGATAGTCCAGCCCGTCCCGGCCCGGCCCGCACCCTCAAAACGCAGGCCCGGCCCGGCCCGGCCCGTCCAATTGCTCAAAATCACAGGCCCGGCCCGCAGGCCCGGCCCGCAACGTGCGAATGAGTTTAGAGTACAATTTACTGAAATACCGTATGCTAATTCGAATTCGCGGGATTTGGTGAAGGGACGTCCACCTGTTTACAGCCACAGTTTACAACCATTTTCGGCCTAAGCAATTGCGATCGACACACCGTTCACAAGTTTCTGTTGAGAAAGACCAACGAATTTCTGACAGACAGGCGTCTGACGTCTGACGTCTGACAGGTATCTCAGCTGCGCCGCTTGGTGACCGTGACTTCGCTTGCCGAGAAGAGGCGCTCGGAAGGCGCCGAGATGGCGGGCGTCAGCGTGCACGTTCCTCACGATGGACGCGAGGCGGGATCACGGCCGCCGGCCGTCTTCCAGTAGGCGTGCTTTGTAGTCTGCTCAAAAGTGTCCAAGAAGCGGCTCAACTCGTCAGCAGCTGAGGAAGTTCCGCTACCAGCAAACAGTTCCGCGAATTTCGTTTCCTTTGGCTCTGCCAGCGGACCTTCTGCAGCAAAGCCCACCATCTGTCTGATGTGCTGGTAGGCTGTAACGCTAAAGCGCTTTGAGTGCTGAAGACGCTGGCCGTAGTTTACAAAGTCGCTAATACAGTGCAGAATCGTCGCCGATACTTCCAATGCATTACATCAGTAGCCATCTCAAGTTATTGGCCGGCGAAAAAACGTCCGGCCCGGCCCGGCCCGGCCCTCACCCTCAGAACGCAGGCCCGGCCCGGCCCGGCCCGGCGAACGGGCCTGGAATTTCGGCCCGGCCCGGCAGACGCGCAGGGCCAGGCCCAGCTGACCCGGCCCATGCTCATCCCTAGTACACACGCACGCGCACCTGATTCGCCAATCTAAGAGCTTTCTCGGCAGTGTAATACGCTTGATAGTGCTCTGAGCAGTCGGTACGCTCCAGGATCGCAAAAATCAGCAGTGGATAGCGCGTCACTCTGAATCCACTCTACCGGTATGTGCACTGTATGCACGTTTTGTAGGGCGTAGTCAGTACTGGGAGTGGGCAAGGACGAAACTTGTGCAACAGGTGGAACGTTTTTTGTCCAATTTGCGCCAACCTTTGCATCGGGAGCATGAGGAAGCTTCTGAGGTCCAAGCCTTGACACTTTCTGTCCATCTCCAGAGCGTGTAGCTGCTGACGGAAGTCGGCGTTTGCGGTTCTGCAACAATTCTCGATGTGGTTTGTCCCTTGCACGCTTCCTTACGCGGCGTCACCTGAGCTTCTTGAGACAGCGGTCCTGGAATAGCTGATTCGAGCAGTACTTGACGTAATTCCCAAAGTAGGACTGGAATCGCTCGATGAGCAAGTCGCACACGTCTTCCAGGCAGCAGTTCTCGTCCAAGCGACACTCCAGCGCAGCCATGAGACTGAAATTGGTACGCGGGCGCGTCCACACCTAACAATGTATTATAAGCGCCCCCTAGTGATTAGCGCCCCCCCCGGAGTCACGATTAGCGCCCTTCCGAAAAGCCATCCTACTGTAAATTGGTAACGCTCCCCCGACTATGACATGAGTCGGAGAGGGGGGGGGGGGCTAGCGCTACGACCATAGCGTTCGACTCCGCTTTCGCAACAAATTGGTGGAGTTTGCATCGTAGTGCGCTTTGGTGCAGTTTGTATCGCAAATCAAACCACTACGCGAAGGGGGATCCTCGTCCTCTTAAGAGCTACTACATGTAGTCGAAAGTTTGGGGGAGAGTACCTAGGTATACTGGTGCTGGGTTGGAAGAGGATTTTGACTTGAGAGAGTACCTGTGGCGATGATTGAAAGGTTACTTGGGCGGGGAGAAGGACCCCCCCCCCCCCTGTTACAGGTTTGATCGAAAGTTCATGCCGTCTGTGCTGGGACAGCTGCAAATGGATAATTAGCGTAATTACCGTTCACTGCAGTCACGCACAGCCAAAATGTTGCTGAAGAGCAGTTTGCGCTGCTCCTTGTCGATGACAGCGCCCTCGTTGACCTTGTTCGCTAAAGACGACTGCCCTTTCAGTGTACAGATTCACATTGTGGTGGATGCATTTGCAATCGTACTGAACCTGCAGACTGTTTGTATGCACCGAGTGTGTACATTCACATGACCTGGTGGCTCATGCGATAATTTCTTTCTAGCAAATGGACCCTCCCATGCACTCCAGCTCAACTAAGTGAAAGTCTAGTACCCGAGAACTTTGGCGCGGCCATAAAGTGAGTGATCGGCGGGTTGATGAAGACGCAGATCGGACGCTTCGCTGGCCACGACTTCGTACATCGCTTCTTGGCGTTTCCTCTCCAGAGGCGAGAGTTTGTCCAGCACTTCCGCTTCTTTCACCTGAAAGAAGAGGGTAATGTACAATGCCAAGCGGAACCTGCCTGACGCTACGAATACGAATTGTGGGAGCTGTAGGAATTCGTGACTAAGCTGCGTGAGTGTGAGTCAAATTTCGTAGGTTCGGCCGAGCATTCAGAGCTGCACCATCCTGCACGCCCGTAGTGTACCCTGTGCCGTAAATCCTCCAATCGTGCCCCCTCCAATCATGCCCCCTTCCAATAGTGACTGGGCAAGGCAAGATTGAAAGCATAGTGCCCGGGGTCACCGTTGGATGATTTGCGTATGTAGGTATACAACCGTGCACAAGCCCCACATTCCGTCTCTGAAGCTCTGCAGGATTTCTATGCTGATGTCAGACACCGTATGTCCGTCAGTTCTGAAGTGTGTGTAGAGCTGTTGACAATTTGTGTCTTTGAGAATCGCCAGTCTATGTTCTCGAAATCTACAGGCTAGGGATCGCTTCGTTTCTCCTACATACTGATAATCACATTTTCTGCATGTGATAAGGTACACAACGTTCTTAGTTTTACAGTCCCACACTGTTTCGTTCAATGCATTAGTCGTCAACTTTTGATTGGTAGAGCCTACCGTAATATAGTCACGTGTGTTAATAAATGCACAGGTTATACAGTTTTTTCCACATGCGCGTGTGACACTATGAATGCCCTCGTTCGGTAGAATACTGTATTTCGGTCCCTCTTCTCCACTGCTACACCTGACGCTGCAGAACCTCCCTGTAGAACCACGGGTGGTGGTGCATTCTTGTCGTCCAGCCTGCGGTACAGTGGCGGAATTCGAAAGAGAGGTTTGGATTGAGTCAGGAATAGAGTGGTCCCTCCGAGACTATTGCCAGGGCTGCTGGCCAGGCGTCTGCCACGGCTAAATAGCGTTTCCTGGGCAGCCCAGATTCCTAGGGATCACTCCCGAGCCCTCGGAGGCAAGGGCAGAAGCCGCGGGAGCGCCATCCGTAGAGCGGCTGCCGATCCCATATGTATGGCTGTACAGTGTAGTGTAATTATAACTACCGAACGCCAGGGCTTTGGACTCTATAATTTTGAGGGTACAGTGCCCCAAGAGTCTCCCTACTGGTGGTCAATTTTGGACAAAAAATATTTTGCGGCACAGCAGTTCTAGCCATTTTTGCAAAATTAGCGCACCCATTTTTGGAGCATTGTAGCATAAGCTAGGAGGGATGCTGAGAGATGCCAACTTGGGGTGTGCTAGTAGAGTTGTTACATAACTTAGTGGTGCCACCTACCAGCCACCCTCTTAGACACGCCACCCTCGAGGGAGGTGGCCCAAAACAATCAAGTCCCAATTTTGGGTCGATTTTTGTCGTTTCAGTGGTCTCACTTAGGAGCCCCCTCCAAAGGGGGTGAGGGTCAATGGTCGAAACGAGGGTTCCCATCCCCAATGGGACATTCATTCGGACCCCCTAAAATCGATTTTAGCGAAATCTATTTTTTGGCGGGCATCAGATGCCTGGAAATTCTGTGGAACGCCTCTTAATAACAAGTGATTCACGATGTTCACGTTCAGCTTTGTTATGGCCTCTCCGGAAAACGGAATGGCCACTCACTGACAGATTTCGCCGCCCACCAATTATTCCGGTTACAGCAGGAGGCGGGCGCGCCTTCTGTTCCTCGTTACATTAACGAGCAGCTGCGTGTCGTACACTAGTGCCAGCCGAAAAAGCGAACCCCGTTCCCGCACCCAGTGACAGCTGGTACGGGACCGAGCGTGAAGAGGGGAGGCCGCGAAATCCATTTGGCGGCCGTGGTTCGCGGCGGTTAGGGGCCAATTTCCCTCGACGTCTCGTCCCTTCCACTGCTCACTCTCACTCTCTCCCTCTCTCGGGTCTAAGAAAAACGTTGTCGTCGCGACGACGCGAGCGCGATTCGCCTTTGCGTCGCCGACGCCGCGCGGCGATGGCTCGCTCGCGCGCGTCAGTATTTGCCGAGTGACGCCCGTGTTGTGGGCCGTGTTTACTCGTTGCCGGGTCACTAGAAGCGGACGACGTCCTCCCTTCTGGAATAAATCATCCTCGAAATCCCCCCTCGCGTTGGCCCGAGTTCGCCGCGGGTCACTACGCGACGACGCCAGCCCCCCCCCCCCCACCATTTTCTGGTTCCTAATCCCTTTGAGTGAGTCCTAGGGATTTCTCAGCGCAGGCCCCCTCAAATACGAGTACCGCACCCCCCCCACCCCCCTCTGTCGCGGCCGGCTTCCCTCGCTTGCAACTCCGACGGTCACCAATCGAGCCAGCGGAATATTTGCGCTTCGAATCAGCGCTCTCAACCCTAACGGCAGTCAATGCCAGTTGTTGGAGACCGCTGCTGCGGTGGATAAAAAAGGTGAGGCGGCTGGCCAACGGCGGAAATTGCGCTTCCTGGAAAATAGGAAGCTGGTCGCAGCGGCGTCTGACAGCGCTGCCCTCCCATTCGGATTAGCGGGTCGGGAAGGCGATGAACGTTGTACGTTAGTATACGTACACGACACGTATACATATGCAGTCTCCAGAGCAGTTCCATCCAGTAGTCTATCCTACACAGAGAGGGTCAGAACGTCAATACGCCTGTGTAGCAGTAACGGCTAATATGCGGTGGCGGCTGTGCCCCATCTGGCCATGGCGAGTATTCAATTCACTTGTTACCTCGCCGTCCGCTAGTGTCCTCCTAAGTATTTGCGCTTGATCGATTTTGCGCAACTGCGCTCCCTCCCTGTGTGTATGTGTGTGTAGTGTATGCTACCTACCTAGTTACATAGGAGGGACGGAGCGGGCTGAAAATACCCTCGTGTGCTGCTCACTCGACTATGGAAAGTGAAAGGCGTGACTCAGCAGCGCAGTTCCAATTGGCGCGCCGCGCCAGTGCCAGTGCGCCGCCACTGCGCTGGCCGACCGGAATTCGTCTCCCATTGTGGATCAATTCCCCACCTAGCCAACTGGTTCTGTCGGTGGCTTCCCCCGGCAGTGGCAGCGACGAAAACGCTGGAGGGCGCCGCCGCCAACGCCCATGGTGTGGTCGGAAAGCGATTTCTCCCTCGCGGATGCCCCTTTTGGGCCAATCAATTCTTTTGGATCTCCGCGCGCGCCCTCAGCCTTATTATTTTGACAAGTGCCGTCTGATGGTGACGACGGCAGCAGACGTTCCCGCCCCGTTCGGCCAGATGGGATTAGGGGGGGGGGGGGGGAGGGGAGGGGCATCGCCGCCGGTTCATGTGCAAAATAGTAGTCCTACCGCCTCCCCCACCACCACCACAACCTCTTGGCTCCGTCTGTCGCGTTTGTGTTGTGCGGTGTCACGCCCTGCACCGTGTGCGCCCACCCACCACTCACTCACTCCCTAGACTGAGGCTCGCGGCCGGTGCTGCTGAACGCTGACCATTGATTGCCACGGACCGACGCGTCCATATTCGTACCTAGGTACATCAATGCACGTTTGCATTCAACGCAACGTCCGTTCTTTGTATCGCACCTTGATAAATTCGCGTTGCCCGCACAGTGTCAGCTGTATGTACAGGTACACAGAACCCGAGTGTCATTGTGCACCAACGTAGAATGCGCGCGCTGCACATTATGCATCTGGAACGTACATACATAGGGCGCGCTCGCATTGCGGCTGGCGCAGTAGCAGCAATAGGGAAAGTCGCATTAGGCGGCGGCTGCAGCACAAAAGAAGCGCCCCGTCGGCGTCGACGTGCCAAAGCTGACCTAGATCTGCCAGAGACCGGCGAATGCGACTCGGACTGACGCGAACGCCAATAGGAGTTGCCGCCCCATCGCTTTCCGTCCTCAATACCGGCAAACGTCGGCTTTTTTCGCCGCGATGCGATAGGTCCGCTACTCTTGTACATACAATGCGAGCGCGTATACAATCCTGTGCGCGTGTCATAAACTTGTTTGCTCAATTTCAGACGACGGAATGCGGGGAATTCGCTGAAGGAAGGAGGGAGCTGCAATTGTATTGTTGTGCTCGGAGCGGAGGCTGGCATGCCGCCCAGCGGCGGCAGGGTGAAGGCGCTGGCCAGGCGCTTCTCTGGAGTCGTCGAAGATTGCGCCGCTGAAGAGGTGCTCCCGTCTACCAGTGCCTCTCGGGACCGACCTTCAGCGCAAGCCGGGAATTACGCCCTCTTGAGAAGAAGAAGAAGAAGAAGCGCTTCGACAGGCGCACTACGACGGGCGGCCATTAGGGAGAAGCTGGAGGAGACGACGACAATGCTGTCGAAGCCACCACGAAGGTGTCTCAGCCTGCAATGTCTCGACACAATGGCGTCGTCGTCGCTGCCGCGACCGGCTGTCAACAACAGGTCGAGAACGCTGAAAAGGCCCAAGGCTAAGCCTCCGCCGCCGCCGCTGCCAGCGGACCAGCCTAGTAGTCTATGTCGTTCGACCGGACCGAAACTCGGCTCCACGGGTCGCTGCAAGCCGCCGACGCTGCCCAAACCGAAACTGCCATTGCCCAACAGCGTCTCCGCGTCGATGGGCACAGAGGAGGACATCTACTGCAGTTTGGAGAGTCCGACCAGTAGCGACTACGCCGGCGTCAAGCCTCCTGAGCTGCCGCAGTCTGAGCCGCCCGCCCTGCCTCCGAAGGGCTGCAGTTCCCTCAGACGAGAGCGCGGCAAGGCGTCGCTGCAGCTCGCTCACTGCAAGACGTTCAGCACTGAACTGCAGAACATCACTGAAGAGCACAAGAGACTGAGCCAGGATGAGGCTGGCTTGTACGAGACCATAGCAGCTAATACAACTCGCGGCTCGGACGTTTCCTGCAGCTCCGGCAATCACTTCAGAGTCAAGAAGCACAGCAATGGCTCCCTGCTAAAGAATATTCGGCGGCTCTCG
Organism: Paralinhomoeus sp. GSCO2_6; assembly: GCA_030248085.1. NCBI lineage: Eukaryota > Metazoa > Nematoda > Chromadorea > Monhysterida > Linhomoeidae > Paralinhomoeus > Paralinhomoeus sp. GSCO2_6. Next base: position 16,071 of record JASAMY010002641.1, on the reverse strand, counting down.
CAGCCGTCTTCGATAGAACTGGAGAAGTTCCTGAGGATCAAGTCTGATCTGAAGAGCAACTTGGCCAAACAGGTTTACGTTTATACGACTTGAGTTGATTGTACGCACAGAGGTGCAAAATTTCTGAACGCCGTCTAGATGGGGCGTGTGAAAGGCAAGGTCCGTGGACGGAAGAAACGCGACAGCTCGCTTGCCTCTTCGGCGTATGGAGACAGCTCCAGTGCCTACAAGTCCGTGAGTAGAGACCTGAGCAGCGAGGACGACGAACTGTTTCTCGACGACTGGTCCGACGAAGACTGCGACGGCGACACTCGCGAAGTCGACCAAGACGCCAACGTATTCGAACTCGAGACGGAAGAAGCTCTTCCGGCCCCCTATGATGACCGCAACAGCTCCCCACCACTCGCTGAGTGGGCCAAGAAAGCCTGGGACTCCATTCCCTCTTTACTGGTCGCCGCCAAAGAGGGGCAACACCTGGAGACTCCAGAGGGGTCAGATGCGCCAGTCCTGTCCAGTCCAGTCACTGCAGGATGCCCAGTCACTGCAGCAGACGTCGTGGTGTGCCAGCTGGTTAAAGGGGTGGAAGAAGTGGACTACATCACCGAAGACCAGCCTCTGTACCAGCACTACTTGGAGGAGGAGCAGAAGCGGAGAGAGGCGGTGGTCCGGAGGACGGACTCGCAGTCGACGACCGTCACGAGGAGTTCCAACCAGTCCACGTCCTCCTGCACCAGCGGCGTCGTGACCGGCTGCACGTCGAACGTCTCCTCGGCGCTCTCGTCCAACGTCAACTGCTCCAGGGCTGGAGGCTCCAAGAGGGAACGGTTCATGGCCGCCAGCGAGTTCGGCAGCCAGAGGGCGCTCTGGTGCGAACTGCCAGAGGTGCGTGGGCTTGTGCACGGTTGTATACCTACATACCGCAAATCATCCAATGGTGACCCCGGGGCACTATGCTTTCAATCTTGCCTTGCCCAGTCACTATTGGAAGGGGGCACTATTGGAGGGGGCACTATTGGAGGATTTACGGCACAGGGTACACTACGGGCGTGCAGGATGGTGCAGCTCTGAATGCTCGGCCGAACCGACGAAATTTGACTCACACTCACGCAGCTTAGTCACGAATTCCTAGCAGCTCCCACAATTCGTATCGTAGCGTCAGGCAGGTTCCGCTCGGCATTGTACATTACCCTCTTCTTTCAGGTGAAAGAAGCGGGAGTGTTGGACAAACTCTCGGATCTGGAGAGGAAACGCCAAGAAGCGATGTACGAAGTCGTGGCCAGCGAAGCGTCCTATCTGCGCTCCATCAACCTGCTCATCACTCACTTTATGGCCGCGCCAAAGTTCTCGGGTACTAGACTTTTATTAGTTGAGCTGGAGTGCATGGGAAGGTCCATTTGCTAGAAAGAAATTATCTATGAGCCACCAGGTCATGTGAATGTACACACTCGGTGCATACAAACAGTCTGCAGGTTCAGTACGATTGCAAATGCATCCACCACAATGTGAATCTGTACACTGAAAGGGCAGTCGTCTTTAGCGAACAAGGTCAACGAGGGCGCTGTCATCGACAAGGAGCAGCGCAAACTGCTCTTCAGCAACATTTTGGCTGTGCGTGACTGCAGTGAACGGTAATTACGCTAATTATCCATTTGCAGCTGTCCCAGCACAGACGGCATGAACTTTCGATCAAACCTGTAACAGGGGGGGGCTCTTTCTCCCCGCCCAAGTAACCTTTCAATCATCGCCACAGGTACTCTCTCAAGTTGGACCCCCTTCCAACCCAGCACCAGTATACCTAGGTACTCTCCCCCAAACTTTCGACTACATGTAGTACCTCTTAAGAGGACAAAAATTTCCCTTCGCGTAGTGGTTTGATTTGCGATACAAACTGCACCAAAGCGCACTACGATGCAAACTCCACCAATTTGTTGCGATAGTGGAGTGGAACGCTATGGTTGTAGCGCTAGCCCCCCCCCCCCTCCGACTCATGTCATAGTGGGGGAGCGTTACCAATTTACAGTAGGATGGCTTTTCGGAAGGGCGCTAATCGTGACTGGGGGGGGGGGGCGCTAATCATGAGGGGGCGCTTATAATACATTGTTAGGTGTGGACGCGCCCGCGTACCAATTTCAGTCTCATGGCTGCGCTGGAGTGTCGCTTGGACGAGAACTGCTGCCTGGAAGACGTGTGCGACTTGCTCATCGAGCGATTCCAGTCCGACTTTGGTACCTACGTCAAGTACTGCTCGAATCAGCTATTCCAGGACCGCTGTCTCAAGAAGCTCAGGTGACGCCGCGTAAGGAAGCGTGCAAGGGACAAACCACATGAGAATTGTTGCAGAACCGCAAACGCCGACTTCCGTCAGCAACTACACGCTCTGGAGATGGACAGAAAGTGTCAAGGATTGGACCTCAGAAGCTTCCTTATGCTGCCGATGCAAAGGTTGGCGCAGTTTGGACAAAAAACGTTCCACATGTTGCAGAAGTTTCGTCCTTGCCCACTCCCAGTACTCGCATGGCATTACAAACGTGCATACAGTGCACATACCGGTAGAGTGGATTCAGAGTGACGCGCTATCCACTGCTGATTTTTGCGATCCTGGAGCGTACCGACTGCTCAGAGCACTATCAAGCGTATTACACTGCCGAGAAAGCTCTTAGATTGGCGAATCAGGTGCGCGTGCGTGTGTACTAGGGATGAGCATGGGCCGGGCCAGCCCGGCCCGGCCCGGCCCGTGGGCCGGGCCGGCCCGAAATTCCAGGCCCGTTTTGCGGGCCGGGCCGGGCCGGGCCTGCGTTCTGAGGGTGAGGGCCGGGCCGGGCCGGGCCGGACGTTCTTTGCTGGCCAACTTAGATGGCTACCTATGTAGTGCATTGGAAGTATCGGCGACTATTCTGCACTGTATTAGCGACTTTGTAAACTACGACGAGCGTCTTCAGCACTCAAAGCGCTTTAGCGTTACAGCCTACCAGCACATCAGACAGATGGTGGGCTTTGCTGCAGAAGGTCCGCCTGCAGAGCCAAAGGAAACGAAATTCGCGGAACTGTTTGCTGGTAGCGGAACTTCCTCAGCTGCTGACGAGTTGAGCCGCTTCTTGGACACTTTTGAGCAGACTACAAAGCACGCCTACTGGAAGACGGCCGGCGGCCGCTACCCCGCCTCGCGTCCATCGTGAGGAACGTGCACGCGACGCCCGCCATCTCGGCGCCTTCCGAGCGCCTCTTCTCGGCAAGCGAAGTCACGGTCACCAAGCGGCGCAGCTGAGATACCTGTCAGACGTCAGACGTCAGACGCCTGTCTGTCAGAATTCGTTGGTCTTTCTCAACAGAAACTTGTGAACTGTGTGTCGATCGCAATTGCTTAGGCCGAAAATGGTTGTAAACTGTGGCTGTAAACAGGTGGACGTCCCTTTACTGAATCCCGCGAATTCGAATTAGCATACGGTATTTCAGTAAATTGTACTCTGTACTTATTTAGTGTTGCGGGCCGGGCCGGGCCGGGCCTGTGATTTTGAGCAATTGGACGGGCCGGGCCGGGCCGGGCCTGCGTTTTGAGGGTGCGGGCCGGGCCGGGACGGGCCGGACTATCTGGCGGGCCGGGCCGGGCCGAGATGTGCAGGCCCGTGCTCATCCTTAGTGTGTACTGGCGCATTATCGATTTTTTCGTATCTTTTGAATACTGTGCGCGTATACCGTAGCTGGTTCACGACTGCAACGAGGGAGCTCGAACCATGGAGCGCATGGAGCAGCTAATCGATCTGGAATTCCGCTTGGTCTACAAGCAGAAGTCGGGCAGGGTCTCAGAGAGGCCTCTGAAAAAGATCCCGCTGGCCCAGAGCTCCAGACATCTGGTCCGGAGTGGCCAGCTCGTCCAGCTGCTGGCAGAGAACTGCAGGCCGGAGATCAGCGTGGACGGCCTGGTCACCGGGACCATCGCCAGAAAGAGGTCCCTGGCGCACTTGGCGAGAAACTTTACGAACTTGAGCCTGGCCGCCGGACAGTTCAAAAAGCTCGAAGTGTTCTTGTTCTCGGATTTGGTGCTCGTCACCAAGAAGGCCGGAAGGTGAGTTGGCGTCGTTACATTTTGAGTCTTGCCTTGTCTTTGAAGCTTTGAAGATACACGCGTGTATAGGTACCTGTGTACGTACATACACATGTTGCTGTGCGCTATGTCAAAGTGTGTAACGCGTTGCAGCGATGGTAGCCTTGCTGTATTGGACTACTGCCAGCGACAGTTTGTGGAGTCCACTCCGCTCGAGCCGAGCTGCCCTCAGGTGCGGAACGCGTGCCCCATTGTTCCCGCTTGTATATTCACAGTGTATGCAGTGAGGAAGCACCACAAACGTCTCTATATCACCATTCACTAGGGGTGGGGGCTAATCGGAGCGGGGGGGGTGCGATGGGATGAGTAGCAACTGGATTTCGTGGAGAACTTGCTTCAGGTGCCCATGGAAGCCTTGGCCAACTGGCTGCGGCACTCTTCGAGCTCCGTCGTCTCTGATTCGGCAGCGCAACTGAGGCGGTCCTCGTGTCACCTGTTCAGCGTTACCTTCATGAAGAACGCCCGAAGCAAGCAGAAAGAGTACATACTCGCCTGCAGCTCGGAAACGGAGCGAGAACGATGGCTCAGCTCCATGAGACCGCCATGCGTGAGCGTCCGCCCTCCCCGCCCCCCCCCCCCCCCCTACCCCCAACAAATTGGTTCGCACAATCACCTAGGTATACATGAAGTATGAACACACTGAGCAAAAATAGCGGTGGCACACTGGACCGGTAATCCAGAGACGTGGGTTCAATTCCCACTGCGCCATTCGCCAATTTTTCCTCAACTTTTCAATAGGTTCTATGCAAATTGTGTAAGCCACACTTGGGAGCACCACAGTTGGAGAGAAGGTGCGTTGCATACGGTTGCAGATCCAATGCATTGACCCACAGATCTACAATGAACGCCGCTTCAGACTTCAGGATCAAAAAAGCAAAAGCAACAGCGCAGTGCGATTGCACTTTAGGGCCTGCTGGGGTGGGGGGGGGGGGGGGGTGGCGTCGTACACCCCGATCGATACATTGTGCAACCGATGTATAAATTGTTGTTCGCGCATAGGCGTCAAATCCCGACGAGCGCGTCTACGCCGAGTGGGACTGCCCTCAGGCGATGGTTGTCCGCCCCTTCACCGCTTCTCAGGCGGACGAGCTGAGCCTCTACGCGGGCGACATCGTCAACATCCTGAGGAAAATGCCTGACGGTTCGGATTTACGGAACCCTTTCTGCAGTCGCGCCCTCATATGCGCTCGGCAACTTGCAGGCTGGTTCGAGGGCCAGGCCTGCAGTTCGTCCGCGGCCGTGGCGACTGGCCCTGGCTGCCGTGGCTGGTTCCCGGGCTGTTGCGTCAAGGAGATCGTCAACGACCACGTGCGCGCCAAGAACTACCGTCGTCGGCTCCAGATCATCCAGGCGGCGCAGCGCCAACTGGCTCACGGCGACTCCGCGGCGCCGAAGAATATCCTGGACGGAAGCCAGCAACAGGACCCAGCTAGCGGCTCAGTCCGAGCAAAGTGCAACAACAGACTGCGCCGACTCAGCAACGCCAGAACCTTTTTCCTGTGACCAATGCTGTCCACCCCGCTACTGCACTTGGGTACTCGAATGCGCAAATATTGTGGTGTAGGTACACCTACATACATGCTCTTTATTTGTTGTTCTGCAAATAACAGTGGAAAGTAATTTGGATAGTTATGTTTTAAAAAAAATGCACTTAAAAGAACTGCTGTTGGTATGATCTGGAAAACACGAGTTAGACTGTGGTGAAATTTTAATACATAGCTGCTTGTAGAACTGTCGTTGATTATGTCCAATCGATGCTTTTTTGCTTTTCCCTAGCTTGTATTTTGTGCCGATTCTCTAATGAATAAAAAAAACGTCGCCCTTTAAACAGGGGGCAATCGACTTCTTTTACGCCGCGACCACAATGCACTGTCTGTTCACGGACTAACGATCGCAAGGTCGCAGCTCTGGGCACTGACGTACTGCAAATTGAGCAGTGCAAAAGAAATGGTGTGTACAAGCTTATGTTAACACAATGCGAGGAAAACGTGTGAGCGGATTGGGCAAACACCGTTCTTGGCGCCGCAACTTGCGCAAAACGCCGCAGTTCTCAGAATGGTGTCAGTGTCAGTGAACACTCAGAATGGTGTCAGTGAACAAAAGTTGTCAATTTCTTTAAACTTTTATCTGCCGTAAGCCCAATAATTAGCCCCCCATAATTATACACCCTCCTAAGACCACTTTGAGTTTATAAGCCCCGCCCCTATAATTACGCCCCCTCCCTAAATCAGGGTGTACGCGTCAGCGTACAACCCTAATATGTGACCACTTGTTCAGTGCGCATTTTCGAATTTTCAATCGCCTATAACTTTTGATTGCCTGAACGGATTTCGTCGCGTTATGGCTCAAATGAACCGCCTTCTTCTGGGGCATCGAACGCGCCATAACGCGTTTCCTTGTTTTACTGTAGGGGGTCAATAGTTCCAAAAATGTTTCGAAAGCGCGTCCTTTTTTTTTCGTGTTCTCTGCCAGGTTTTCGGACCGCCATTCGTGAACGATACTCTCGATCGGCATGAAACTTTGCAGGTGTTGGCGGCTCATGATGGGATTCTTGTCGCCCAAAGCATTCGGCTCTAGGCCGTGGCAATGTGTAGCTATGGTCCATTTTGACGATTTTTCTCGGACATAGTCGTTTTTTTGGGCAAAAGTTTGTCCTCTATAGGCGCTTCAACCGTTGATCTGAGAGTTTCGCTATAATGGAGAAAGTTGATCGCCATGACCTGGAATAGACCCCATTGAAAAAATTAGTCACCCAAGACGCACCAATATGTCTACACTCTTGGGAAATTAATAAAAATCGGCGATATTTCGGAGTGGTTAGCTCGGATGGCTTTGAGGTCAATAATAAAGTTGATCACCGATTGGTGGGGAACATTTCATTCCTTAGTGCCGACGAGCTCCGACGCACCAAAATATTTTCACTTTTGGGAAAATCGCAATATCTCGATGTGGGTACGTCGGATCACTTCGGCTAAAACACAAAAGTTGACCGCCTGCACGTGTAGATCATTTTGATTCTTTACATCGCTATGCTCCGACGAACCAATATGGCACTGCAGATGTGCACGCACGCACGCACACCTTCAAATGGGCTGCTTCACAAACAACTCGATGTGGGTAGGCCGGATCATTTCGGTTAAAACACGAAAGTTGACCGCCTAGTCATAGGGATCATTTTCATACTTTACATCACTATGCTAAAACGCAGCAATATAGCACAACTGCAAGCGCACGCACGCACGCACATAATGTACCGCCTATGGCGCAGCACTATAGCAAAACTGCATGCGCATGCACGCACACACACGCTCACACGCTTCGATCGTGCCATCGTACGCGCATGTCCGTCGGACCGGTTGCAAGTAACGCGTGGCACACTTCTTTGCCTGGGTGATTTTGGATTTTTTGATCGCCTATAACTTTTGATTATCTGAACCGATTTTGGCGCGTTTCTATACGATGTGTGTCTCCTACTGCGATTGAGGGATTTCACTGGACACGCTTGCATTTGCTTTTTTTGGTACGCTGGGGCATGTGTGCGTTCTGGTCTGCTGCTGTATGTCTGTATGTGCGTGCGTGCGAGCGTGCGTGCGTGCGTGCGTGCGTGCGAGCGTGCGTACTTGCGGGCGCGCACACGTGCGTGCATACATGCGTGCGAGCGTGCGTGCGTGCCTGCATAGGTTTTGCGTATCAATGCTTTTCTTATGAAAAAACACTGTATTAAGGAAAAATTTGCAGGCGGCTGCAAAAAAAGGTGAATATGTGACGCTATTTTGTTAAAGTCCAGTTTGAAAAAGAGGGGTATTAATCAAGGCACGCCTCAAGCCACTTACGCTTTGCAGCTGATCAACTTCAGTTTGAACAAACCGTGTATAAAAACTGAACCAAACGCAGCAACACGTCACATATTTGGCATTTTTTGTGCGAGCCACCTCATTCAGCCAAAACGCAACAGCAACCCTTTCACATCTCATCTCTCTCGGACAATGTGTTGCCATTGGCCATTACCATGGACCTGGCACAGCAAAACTTCCTCTGTAAATAATCGGCACCCTGCTAACATTTGTGACATGTGGGTTGTCACCACAGTTAGTGATGTGTAAGCATACATACTGTACTGGCTCCATTTGTCATTTCCCTTTTGGCATTTCACCCAATGATGAACTACAACGTTTGCATAGTGCCATGCACCATTTTACATCTTGTGCGTGCGTGCATGTGCGTGCTTGCGTGCGTGCCTGCGTGCATGCGTGCGTGCGACCCTGCGCGTGCATCGTGTTCCATGTGCAAGATCATGGGGGTCCTTCCTGTCTGTCTCACAACCAAGTGGCATTCGGTCATGCGGTCCTTCCTGTCTGTCTCACAACCAAGTGCCATTCGGTCATGCGGCATATGTGAGTGCAGTGTGTGTAGGTCTTAATAATTGCCACTGCACCTTCCTATGCACGCGAAGACAAAAAATGCCAAATATGTGACGTGTTGCTGCGTTTGGTTCAGTTTTTATACACGGTTTGTTCAAACTGAAGTTGATCAGGTGCAAAGCGTAAGTGGCTTGAGGCGTGCCTTGATTAATACCCCTCTTTTTCAAACTGGACTTTAACAAAATAGCGTCACATATTCACCTTATTTTGCAGCCGCCTGCAAATTTTTCCTTAATAGACCATCGTCTGAAAGGCAAACAAAAAAGTCTGGGTGTATGTATGGTCGCGTATGTGTATGTATGTACACGTATGTGCATGTGAGACTGTGTGAGAGTGTGTTAGAGTGTACCAATGTATGTTGCGGCGTCTTTTTTCGCCGCGCGTCTGCGCGGCTAGTTCATGTAAGGACGGAAAAATTCGCAATGGTCCGTCCGTCCGATCGTTCCGATCGGGCCCAAATTTTTTTTGAGCATTCTTAGGACCAATTTGGAGATACGCCTTTTTTAGATTTATTCTAATTAAAAAAATAATAATTAAAAAAAAATAAAAAAGAGAATATCTAAGATTTCTGGGTCCTCGAGCAAAATTTCTGTGTCGCCAAGCAAGATTTCTGCGAAAACACATGCTTAAGGATAGGGCCCAATCTGGAGGAACATTTCTGTGTGTGGCAGCAAAATTTCTGGGTCAAATCTGGAAAAACGCATCGTTACGGATAGGACTAGGATGTGTCCCAATCAGGGACGAAATATCTGGGTCCGGGTGAAAAACTTCCTGGGTCAATTTGGAAAGTTTCCGCCGCGTTGCGATGCAGACTTTGGGACTTTCTGAAAAAAAGCAAGGTGGTGTAGCATTTTGCAATGCAACAACAGTGCATTTTGCAATGGAACAAAGGAGACAATAACGGGGCGTCGTATCATTGAAGCTTGTGCGGCGATTTCACCAATTCCAAAGGAATCGGCACGGCTAAAGAATTCCAGAAAGTGTACACCGGTCCAATCTGTGCCGAAGCACAGAAATTTTGAATGAAAGGCAACAATTTCAAATGAGGTGCTTTTTGAAACGAGCTTGTTCCCTTCAAAATCGCCTCCACGCGCCTTTTCGCCCACAAAGCTTCCCACACATCGACACTTCCATTTTATAAGCCCCCCTTATAATTAGCCCCCCTATAATTATTCACCCTCCTTGAGCTCGAACGAAACAATTAGCCCCTGGGGGGCTAATCATAGGGTTTACGGTAAATTGTGGCCATTCTGAGAAGAATCATCCTAAATGTATGTGTTTGGAGATGCAAGAAAAGTCGCAACTTCTAGTGTGGTTATTATGGGCAAAATCATCTGCCCTGCTGCACGTATGTACTGTACTTGTATGAGTTGCAGAACAGACTGCAATGTACAGACCACAGTATGCCTGTCAGGAGGCCGTTTGTGACTTCTTTATGCACACTCTTTTATTTTGTAAAGCAACAGCCAATGAATGAGTTGGGCTATATGTACATCTATACGTATTTCTTGATTTTGCAGCAGAACTACAATTCCATAGATTCAGAAAGAATATGTACATCTGCTAGCAATTAATTCTTCAATGCAATTCAACGCTTCCTTGTCAAACTGTACTGTTCTATATGCAGATGCACCACAACACACGTAAATTCTACAAGTACATTTATGCAGCTTTCTACAAACTGGAATGTAAATAAAGTTGACTCTACAACTGTCTGTCTTTTGGCAATCAGATTACTGTTATGGGATTGCACGGGGTGTGTGGTCCACATTCAATCTGTAGGCCTTGTCACCACTGTAGTTGCTCGCACCACAATATTCTCTTTTCGTTTCTTTATCCATGGCAGTCGAGTGCACCCATATGTCTGGAGGAAAGCATTTCTGGCTGGTGTCGACAAGGCGAGTATGCAGTAGGGATTGATGTAGGAGAATACATCAATGGATGCATTACTGAAAAGATGAGTCCTGGTGTTTCAGTGGTGGTCATAGTTTTGGTTGGACTTGGTTAGTCATATTGGGTGGAGGCTTTTATACCTGTGGAGAGAGTGGTTTGCTGAGAGATTGCACTATGTACCAGTCAGGGAAACCTTCCCCAGGAGTTTTTATGACTGTGACTATCCACTGGTCTGCTGCACCACATTTGCTTCAGATCTATCAAACCAATCCACTCACCATATGTCAATCGTAAGTGGGTAGAACTGTGGAAATAGAATGATCGCGATGAATGACATTGCTGTGATCAGTTCTGCAGAAACAATCAGTGCCGCGCATATGGCCAGCCGAATCTGCAAAAGCACCCTACCACAAATTAGTCAAGCTGACCACCCCACTCCCTCCAGACCCTTCCAAAGATCCTCCCACCCACAGCTTGGTAGAGAGTCAGACTAGAAGTATGTGCATTCGCAGTATGTTTTTGTACACAGTATCATTCTGAAGAGCTACTGTATGATATTGTACGTTGTTGTGCCATGGACCAAACCTCAGTCTTGTGAATTTTGGCAGTGGGGTTGTTCTGAAGAGCTGTAAATGGCAAGGAAATGTGTTGAGTTGTTCTGCAACCTGACATTTCAAACGCTCTGAGTCGCATTCATGCAATGGGTGTTTCTTAACGATTTCTTTCTTGAATAACTTTTGCTAGCCGCAATTGATTTGGACGCCCTTTGGAACGTTCACGAAGAATGGTTTGGGATTTTGATTTGATTTGGGATTTTAAGATTACAAACATTACGTCTACATTACATACCTAAGTTCCTTGTCATGCAGCAGCAAAAAAAAAATAGTCAGTGGTTGTTGTTGTTTGATTTGGGGCAATGCTAGGAGGCCGTCAATGGCCCATATTTAGCATACCGATCTCCATGACGCCTTCCAGTGCAGAGCCGCATTAGTTAGCCAAAGACAATCGGAAGAACGCCATCAGTAATCTAGGGCAGCGATGGCACGAGAAAATCAATCGGAAGGGAAGTCCTCGATCTAGCGGCTCCATCAAGAATCGAACCCAGGACCGTGCGCGCAAGAGGCCGATCCTCTAACCACTAGGCCATACTCTGCCCTGTTAGGGGTTCTTTGGCATCTAGAAAATATGAGATTGCCTACATTTGCTCCATTTTCTGAGCTTTCACTCTCCACCGATACATAGTACGTCTGCAGTTCTGTCCGCAATGCAATGCAACAATGTAATTGGCGGTGATGCCATGGCTGCCTTCATGATACTGGATTCAAACAACATGCCGGTATATGCCACACAAGTGTGCTGGCTTGGTTCGCCTTTTCCAGGGTTTGCTTGGTGAAAAAAGTCGTTTTTTTTATCGCTGCAATTTTTATTTAAATTTTCATTTAAATTGCTGGCCAACCATTTGCTACCAAGCTGTTTCACTTACAGAGGTTATTGCGTCTAGCAAAAGTTATTCAAGAAAGAAATCGTTTTGTTAAAAAAAACACCCTTAAGCTACCTCGCGCCAGATCATTTGTTGCCGCTGCTAGCACGTTTGCAATATCTGAGGCAGCTCAATTGCCTAGGTGCCTTTTACAGCTCTATTGCCTCGAGCGGAGCAATCTGTTGTCTCTGCCTAACGATGGAGAGCGTCGTGACGCCGTAGCAGAAAAGACTCGCTACCGCGCTTGACACCAGCAGCAGCGCGTTTACGAGAAAGACCCAGTCCTGAAGTCCCTCTTGTCTGATTGTCTGCAGTGGATAGATACAGAGTATACATGTATACGCGCACTCTGTTCTCACATCACTCTACATTTCTGTACTACACGGAATGCATTGCACAACATAATGTGCATGCTCATACGAATGCGTGTGCAGCATACATCTGCAGTACCACATGTCCAAGCCACATACCTACCTGCCTCGAACCGTGTAGGGGCTGCGGCGAGGCGAACTCGACACCTTCCGACGCGTTGGTCAGTTGGTAGAGGCAGCGTTGGACCGATTTTCACGTTATATTTTGCGGGCAATGTTTACAGTAGGAGAAAAATTAATGGAGAATGATCAAGAATGATTTAGTAGACGTTAAAAAGTAATTAAAGTCAAGTGTCCAAAGTAGAGAAAGGCACTCGCAATACTATGAGGGTACCGGTGTTATGATAAAAACTATGCTCAGTCGAACGCATGTAGTGGAACGGGCTCCAAATTGCTCCCGCGATACCGTAGAGGCCGACAGTTGATGTGGCAAAGATGACGCCTATAGTCACCTTTGAAGTCCACAGCTGAAACGGTATATGCATTTCCAGGCTATACTGCATGTTTGTTGCTTGTACGTGTTTCTTGCTGTACGTTCCAAAGTTCTCACTAAAAGAGCTTTACGGAATACAACCTTCTATTTGTCGCCAAAACGGTTAAGGTTGGAGCGTAAATCTGTAGCACGTTTGCGTCAGTCTACGGCGCGAGCAAACATAAAGCCAACCTGTTTATAGGTGTCGGGACTCGAGATGGCCATCATGCGATTGACGGAGATGGCCAAGACGCCGACGAGTTGGCCCGTTTGCGCGTAGAGGAACCAGAGATTGACGAGTGGGCCCAGCCACTGCGAGTAGGGCAAGTAGAGCTGCCTCGTGAGAACGCCCCAAGAGGGCAGGCGCTCCAGAAAATACACCTCGCCCAGCGTCAGCAAGTCGAAGATGCCCAGCGTGAAGCTCTATGAAAGGAATCAGCGCTGCAAAAAAATCAATGTTTTTATTGATGCAAGCACCGACACAGTACAGGGACCGCAAACCAACGCACGGGGTACGAAGGGGCGATGCATCATAATAACACTGTATCACTAACACTACCTACGGCGTTCTTCTCCCGCGAGGGAAGGTGGGCCGCCACCTGGCACGGATTTCGGGCCGAAGCCCCGGAGCCGCCCTACACCGAGGCAATGAGAGCGATTCATCCCTTGCCCAAGGGGATTCGTGACTCAGTGACCTCAGTGGAAGGGAGTTGAACCCCCGACCACGAGCGCGCCGAGCACGACGCATTACCACTGAGCCACTACGCTCTGCAGACAACAGTATGTACACTACAAACAGTTCAGTGGACTACAGTTGAGCACGAGAGTGCATGCCGTTCCTGTACGTGCCGCACAAAATTTCTGACTAACTATTGATTGAGTGGAGCGGTTACCAGTGGCGTAACCAGGCCTTGATTTGGGGGGGGGGGGGAGGTTCAATCTCGGCCAAATACCCAATTTTGCAACAGGGAGGAGGACCCTGTCGGTTGCTTGGTTTTGCATTTGTTGGACGTTGCGCCATTTTGGCTGGGGAAGCTTCAGACACTCTCCTATCGGATCCGTTTACACGCTTTGCGCTCGTTTGCCTGACTACATTCACAAAAGTGTTAGCAATTTGATCAAAACGGTCAATTTCTGTGCTCAAAATGGCGCTGCAGGCACATTTTTCGACGAGCTTTACATGGTTTTGAATGCAAAACGATGCGCCTCAGGCGAAAATTTGGCGCTTGAGAGTCGTTTTCATTATTATTTGCATTGAAATTGAGAATAACGCACAGATTCGCATATTGCAACAGGGGGTATCAAGTTAAAAAATTCGACCTTTGGAGAATTTCGGGGGGGGGGGGGGGGGGAAGCGTCCCCCCTCCCCCTGGCTACGCCACTGGCGGTTACGCGACATTTTGACAGGGTCGAAAAGCAAAGTTGGGAAATAATGTGTGGAACGGAGCGGATACACTGAAAAGCTTGATTTGATCGTTCTTCATCAAGGCCAAAGCACACGCCTCCGTCCGGCACCTTTCAGCCTGTTCCAGTCAGCCGGGCGCGCCTATCAAATGAACCGTATCGGTTGGCTGCGGTCAAATTCAGATTTCTAAAACGACGTTCCGTAAACGGGCCGAAAGGGGCCCAAAGGTGCCGGACAGAGGCGTGTGTTTTGGCCTTTAAAGAAACACGCAATGAAGATAATTTCTAGCGCTAGGTCGGATCTAACCAGTGCTACAAGTACCCAAATCACATGTTTATCGTTTATCGTATCGCATCATAAAATACCAGGTGAAAGAACGGTGTGCCCAACGACTCGTCGCGCCGATTCTTGAAGAGAACGACCAGTAGGAGGACGTATATCGTCGAGGAGAACAAAGAGGTCGCAACGAGCCAACCCTCCAGTGGGTGAAAATTGACTAGCGGCATGCTGCTACTGTTGGTTGGATCCTCTGACTTTGTTAATGTCTGCGGAACGCAATCGCTTCTTGCTGACTGACTAACAGCGTTGACTATGAAGCGACAAAGTGGGTCGAAGTTGCTGAAAAGACAAGTGCGGCGCGGCGCACGCAAGCAGCCTTCCGCCCCCAGCAGATTGGATGAGGGCTGCAATCGCGTGCGCGCATTGTCTGAGCGAAAGCGAACGCCACACACGCATCTGTGGAACAGAATTCATTGTCAAATTGCTTCCGATATGTAATCGACCATGCTGATCATAAATCTCATATCGCTTTTCCAGTGCGCTACCATAATCGCAAGATACGACACATTAAATTGATACAATACGAGTTATGCTGGATGGATTGAGCTGACATTTTGTGTGTGACTGGCTTGCCACATTTCACCAACAGAATATGAGTGGCATCGTTTGAATTGGAGAATTCAGTGTCAAATGTAGTCGACCATGCTGATCACAACTCTCACTTGCGTTTTCCAATGAGATATTGTGATCACAATATACAATGAATTAAACATAGTCACAACTGGTTCGTGTTGCAAGTTGAGTGTAAAATAGCATAAACATATGTGAGCAACCATGACAAACAAAAATAACCTTCGTATTCTGAGCCAAGGTAAGCTATTCCAAAGCCGAGCCAATTATTATTAGCCAGCTCCTAAGGGCTGATTAAAACAATTAGCCTGCAGCGGCTACTTATAGGATTTATGGTGGTTCTGTCCTAGATGGTATAGTGCCCATTACGCGCGGCGAGTTCATGTAAGGAGGGAAAAATTCTCGTAATGGTCCGTCCGTCTGTCCGTTCGTCCGTTCCCGACCGGTTCTCCTTTATGGCTTGACGGATCGGGCCGAAATTTTTGAGCATTTCTAGAACCAATTTGGAGATACTCCTTTTTAGATATATTCTCACAAATTTATAAAAAAAAATAAAAAAACTTTATATTTCTGGGTCCTCAACCAAAAGATGACCCAATCTGGGAGCAAAAATTTCTTGGAAAATCACATGCTTATGGATAGGGCCCAATCTGGAGGAGAAAATTTCTGTGCCTGGGAGCAAAATTTCTGGGAAAACACATGCTTAAGGATAGGGCCCAATCTGGAAGGAAAATTTCTGTGTCTGGGAGCAAGATTTCTGTTTCAAAATCTGGGAAACGCATCGTTAAGGATAGGACTTGGATGTCTCCCAATCTGGAACTACGAAATTTCTGGGTCTCGGGAGCAAAATTTCTCGGGTCAATTTTGAAAGTGTCCGCCTCGTTATTTTCCTGAAAGGCTATGCATGAAAGGCTGTGCTGGTGCGTCCGCCAGTACGCGCGTCCGTCCAGCCAGCCACCCACTTTCCCTCCCCTACCACGCTACACAGAGCCAGGCTGCCATAAAGGCAGCGTGGGCG